>CAKNYM010053048.1:310137-401195 GCA_932195095.1 Andricus curvator | reverse complement strand
AATTCCGTGAATTCCATGAATTCTGTGAATTCCTGGAATTCCTGGAACTCCGTGAATTCCGTGAATTCCGTGAATTCCATGAATTCCATGAATTTCGTGAATTCCTTAAGTTTCATGAATTCCGTGAATTCTATGAATTCCATAAATCCCGTGAATTCCATGAATTCCATAAATTTCGTGACTTCCATGATTTCTGTGAGTTCTATAAATTAAGTGAATCCGCGAATTTCATGAATTCCGTGAATTCCATAAATTTAGTGAATTACATAAATTTTGTGAATTCCATTAATTCCGCGAATTCCATAAATTTCGTGAATTCCTTCAGTTTAATGAATTCCATGAATTCCGTGAATTCCTTGTGCACAATTTTCGATTTATAAACGCTACAATACATGTATTGGAATGCTCGACGGTGCTTCACGATTTACAGCACTTACAATACATGTATTGCAATTTCGTCATTCCAATACCGTGTTTGCAATTTCACCTTACGCTTTTATTGTACAAGCGTTGAAGAATTCCAAACATTTTTAACAGTGTACTGTAGGGCATTCTCAGGTTCATCAAGCAATAAGAACCACCACCACATAAAAATTATTACAAAAAAAGAAATCAAACACAACAAAATTTTGGTCTTTTGTTGGGCTTTCGAAAGCACCAACAAACAATTTCCAAAAACCACACCCACTAACAATTAAACAACTCCCCCTGTGTAAAAACGCAAACTCGGAAAAAACAAAGTGTAACAGAATTTTGAACTTTTAAATGCACAAAAAAAAAATTTCCAAAAACCAACCGCCTATGTGCAAAAAACCACTTTTTTCCAGAAATCAAATCTACAAAAAACAGAGTGGATCATAATTTTTTTTTTTTCGGCTCTCGAATACATGAGCATTTTGTTTCAAAAACCATCCCTACATATAAAAAATCAGACGCCTCTGTAAAAATTCTAATTGAAATTTTAAAGGAGCCCAAAAATCAGAGACTCTATTCACCCAATAAAATTCTGAAAAAGACCATTTTTAGACAAAGTTATACTTTCGTGGTAAAAAGGGCTTGATTTTCTACTTTGAGGGTTGAAGCCCAAAAATCGGAGTTGATATTTTCATGGAGCCCGAAAATCAGATACTTAATTGCAGCTATAAAATTCTTAAAAAGATTAATCTTTGAGGAATTTTTATCTTCGTGGTATTAAGGTGTTGATTTTTCACGTTAAGGAATTTGCCAAAAATTTTGTTTTTCAATTTTACTGAGTCTAGTGTCTCTGTTTTTTGAGCTCCTCAAAGAAATAACAACTCCGATTTTTGGCCTCCAACACTTAACGTTAAAAATCATCTCATGGTTACCAAGCAGATAAAACTTTGTCAACAAATTTTTTTTTTTAGAATTTCACGGCGTGAATAGAGTTTTTGATTTTTGGGCTCCTCAAAAATACCAACTTTCAAAACCAACCCCTCTGTACACCGTCAGCACGACTTTGTCCGACAATAATCTTTTTGGGAATTCTACAGTATCAATAGTCTCTGATATTTGGGCTCTTCAAAAATACCAACTCTGATTTTTGGGCTCCAACCCTTAACGTTGCACAAATATGACTTTGTCAACAAATTTTTAAGAATTTTACTGTGTCAGTAGAGTCTCTGATTTTGAGCTCCTTTAAAATTTCAATTCCAATGTTTACATAGGTTGTGTGCGAGCTTGATGGACCTTGTGATCTCCCTTACAGCTTTTTCTGTTATTTAATTTCGAGGACAGTATAATTCATTCATTGCATATTACAGATTGCTTGAATTTTCTTATTTTTTTTTTAATTTTAGTAAACTCGAATTTTAATTTGAGTCATAAAAAAAATTAGTCTCATTAGGCACCATGAACCTACAAAAAAGAGTTCGTAACCTATGGAGAAGTAAATTTCTCTTCTACTCTCCTTCGTCACACTTGCCGCTGATTCCCCTCCTCAATATCCCCTACCCAATTTCCCTTTCCTGATATCCCATACCGAATTTCCCCTCCCCTCATTCCACCTATCATTTCCTCCTTGCAGACCATCCATCCCTTCCCTACTTCTCCTATCCTACTTGCCCTTCCCTACACTTAGCGTCCCCACCAACCCCAACTTTACTCCTTATCGCCAATACTTCTCCTCACCCACGCTCCTTTCATCGCTAATCGTTTTCTTCCGTTTGACAGAAATGTCCAAAATTACTTTTTAATTTTACTGAAACATAACTGATCCGGATAAATTACGGACCCCTTACTTACGCTTTTCAATTCCACAAACCATAAGTTTAAAATTTCGGAGAAATAATTTTTAATTCTGTGTAAATTTGAAGAACACTCTTTTTTTTACAGAATCACGTCCACGACCGTCAAATCCAAATGAGCGCTATAATTTCGACCAGCAACCTTATTTCCATGATGGTAGCAGGCCTATACGCCTAGATATCGCAGGTTCACATTCTTATTTTTATTCTCAGCTTTTCAAGTGGAGGGGGAATATAATATTTTTATACCCCTTCCCAAATATCCTCTGAATCGGTCCCGGGCTTTTTTTATAACACAGTGATACATTGTGTGTAACGGTAAAAAATTTGGGTACCGAAAAAAAAATTTACCGATACCAAAAACTCTTTTTACCGGTTTTTTAAAAAGCACATATTTCAAGAATACTGAAGGAGCTGTCATGTATTTCAGGGTGAGGTCATGTGATTTAAGAGTTATTTTATCAGCTCTGGTTTTTGACACTTTAGATGGAACGTTTTATGTATATATCACAGTTTATATTGTCGATTTGGGACTCAAGACTTATGATTAACCATGTGATCATGGGGTTATTTTGACTGGCCCCAGAAATAATCTTAGAAAAACATCTACCCCTTCTCAACATCTTGTGGGGGCGGAAATGCATTCCTGTGACTGGTCACAGAGGTAATGTTGGTCAAACCCCTACTCTTTTTAACATATCGTGGCGGTGGGAAAGCACCTCTGTGACTGGTCACAAAAATAATTCAGTTCAAACCTCTATCCCTGCATCTCTCTGATGCGTCTTCTGTGATTATTCACAGAAGTAATTTCAGTTTTGCCCATAACCTTTTTCAAAGTTTTTTAGTCTGGGACGTAAACTATCAAGATGGCCGATATTGAGGATCAAACTGTAGCATTAAACTCATTGAAGGAAACCAGTATGGACACTTTTTTTTTACTTGTACCAGCAATTTTTTTACCGGTATTAAATTTATATACAAAACCTTTTTATAAAGTATTTACTTGATGTGAAGTTCCTAGAAGCACATATGAGCATGAAAATAAAAAAAAAGTTAAATAGCCATTTAATGTGTTTTAATACTCTATGGTTGGTTTCCTATAAAAGCTTAAAGCGTGTCAGGCTTTCAGAAGGATAGCTGAGTATTCTTCTGAATGCCTAAATAAACCAGGCACTTGGACGCGCCTTCAGAATTCAACATTTCACGCGATTTACTCAAAAAACTTTACATTTCAGAATTACATATACACATACGATTGTTAGCTTGAGTACCTGATAACAAAACTTCATAACTTTTGATCGCATTTTTTGCAATCATTAAAACATGGACTTTTTTCTCGCTCCAAATCCAAAATTTTGCCAAAATACATCGTATCCAAAACTCTTCGTGAAAAATTTTGTGCGTGAACTTAAAATTCGCTCATTTTTTTACAGGACCAAGTACAGGACCGGCTCATCTATACGGAAGCTCTGCTAACCCTGGCACCGTGGTAAAAGTCCAAGATCCCATCGGGACACCAGTACACAAATCCTACACAGGTCTTAATTCGAATTTTTATTTTCAGCTTCTCAAGGAGAGGGGGAATATGACCTTTATACCCCCCCCCCCCCCACCTAAAAATATCCTCTGAATCCGCTCCTGGGGTGTTTTATAAAGTATTTCATTACTATTATTTATTATTATTCGGAGTAAAGTGCATAATAGCACATGTTTAAATTAAGGGACCTTGCTCGAATTCTTAGTAGACATAACTTTTTTTGTGCGATGGAAAATTGTTAGGATTTGAAAGAAAAATTCAAAGTTAAATTTGTAACTGTCTAGAATCGCATCTTCTGTATTTTTAATTTCATACGATTTTTTCAAAAAAAAAATCACATTTGATACTTACGTGTACCCATACGTTTCTGATCTAGGGTACATGATAACATTTATAAGTTTGGATTGCATTTTTCAAATTTTCAAAACATAAGCTTCTTCTCGCTCCAAATAAAAATGTTTGCCAAAATACTTTGTATCCACTACTCTTCGTGGAAAAATTTTCTGTCTAGATTTAAAGGTTGCTAATTTGTTTTTAGGATATGGTCTACTATCATCAAATCCATATGGAAGCCATTACTCTGGCACCTTCCATCATTACCCACCCGCCAACGCGATAACTGGATACCATCAAATCACAGGTCCAGATTCTAATTTTTATTCACAGCTTGAGAAGCTTAGGGGGAAATGTGACCTTCAACTCCCCCCCCCCCCCCTAAATATTATATGAATCCGCCGCTGGGGTGTTTTATAAAGTATCTACTCGAAGTAAAGTGCATAGGGGTACATGTTTAAATTAACATACCTTGGTCGCATTCTTAGTAAACATAATTTTTTTTATACGATGAAAAATTGTTGGGATTTGAAAGAAAAATACAAAATTTAATTTGTAAATGTCTAGAATTGCGTCCTAAGTATTTTTCACTCAAAAAAATATTACATTTCATTACTGATCTAGGGTACATGATAACATTTATAAGTTTGGATTGCATTTTTCAAATTTTCAAAACATAAGCTTCTTCTCGCTCAAAATAAAAAATGTTGCCAAAATACTTTGTATCCACTACTCTCCGTGGAAAAATTTTCTGTCTAGATTTAAAGGTTGCTTATTTGTTTTTAGGATATGGTCAATTTGAAAACCCTAACTCTGGCATCTACCAACATTTCCCAGCCGCTACCAGGACACCTGGATACCCACAAACCACAGGTCCATATTCTAATTTTTATTCTATTTATTCCCACCGCCTAAATATTATCTGAACCAACCCTTAGCGTGTTTTGTAAAGTATTTATTCGAAGTAAAGTGCCTAGGGGCACATTTTAACATCAACCGACCTTGCTCAAATTCTTAGGGGGAAATTTTTCTGTGTGTGTTTAAAGGTCGCACATTTGCTTACAGGATTAAGTACAGGATTGCCTCATCTATATGGAAGCCCTACTAACCTTGGCACCTCGCAAAAAGTCCACGATCCCATCGGGACACCTGTACGCAAATCCAACGAAGGTCTAGATTCTAATTTTTATTTCTAGCTTCTTAAGTGGAGGGGGGGATGTGACCTTTATATCCCCCCCCCCCCAAATATCGTCTAAATCCGCTGCTGGGGTGTTTTATAAAGTATTTACTCGAAATAAAGTGCCTAGGGCCAGATATTTAAATTAACCGGCCGTGCTCGAGTTTTAAGTAGATAAATTTTTTTTTATACGATGGAAAATTGTTGAGATTTGAATGAAAAATACGAAATTTAATTTGTAACTGTCTAGAATCGCGACCTAAGATCTAGGGTACATGATAACATTTATAAGTTTGGATTGCATTTTACAAATTTTCAAAACATAAGCTTCTTCTCGCTCCAAATGAGAAATTTTGCCAAAATACTTTGTATCCACTACTCTTCATGGAAAAATTTTTTGTCTAGATTTAAAGGTTGCTAATTTGTTTTTAGGACATGGTCAACTATCATCAAGTCAATCTGGAGTCCCTCACTCTGGCACCTCGCGACATGTCCCACTCGTCAGCAGGGCACCTGAATACGAAAAAACTACAGGTCCATATTCTAATTTTTATTCTTAGCTCGACAATTCGAGGGGGAAATGTGACCTTCAAATCGCTCCCCCCATAAATGTTCTCTGAATCCACCCTGAGGTGTTTTATGAAGTATTTGTTTAAAGTAAAGTGCACATTTTAACATCAACCGACCTTGCTCAAATTCTTAGGGGCAGTCCATATACCACGTGGACAATTTTTTCTTCGTTTTGACCGCCTTTTCGCCGACAAACGTAGACTTTTGACTACTGCACCCCCCCCCCCCCCCTTCACTCTATCCACATGGAATTATTTGATATTTTATAAGGATATAGATATTTTTGGTATTTTAAAGCTATGAAACCAAAAGAAGTCGTGAATCGGCCGAAAATTCTTTTCAAAATTGGAAAATTTTAGAAAATAACTGCAACATTCTAGCATTACAATAAGAGAATATTATTATAAATAATGAATTGCTGAAATCGCAAAACCCAATTTTTCACTTGTGGGCTTTTTTTCAGACCCTCGAAAACAGACTAATGGGTATTAAATTCAAAAAATAATTTCTCGTTCGTATTTTATAGCTAATTGTGAAAAGAAATTTTGAGGGTCAACTTGATACACCTTATATTGACAATTATAAATAAAATTTACAAAAACGTCTTTTTTCTTTTGAAAAATACATGATAAACTTCATGTGGCTTTCGGAATCTCTAAATATAATTTTTTTGGAAATAAAATGGCATTTTTTCTATAAAAATTTGGGGGCGATATGCACGAAAATGAAAAAAACACAAATTTTGGACCACCCTTGTTCATGTGGTATATGGATGGCCCCTTAGTAGTCATAATTTTTTTTATACGATAAAAAAATTGTTGGGAATAAGAAGAAAAATTCAAAATTGAATTGGTAACGATGAAGAACTGGGTTTTTTCAGAATTTTCGATTTTGATAAAAATTGCTAAGTTTCAATTGCATTTTTTTCAATCATTGAAACATGCACTTTTTTCTCGCTCCGAATCAAAAATGTTGCCTAAATACTTCAAATCCAAAACTCTTGTGGGGAATTTTTCTGTGCAGATTTAAAAGGTAGCTTTTTTTAATTACAGCACCAAATCAAGGAACAAATATCGGCCAAGGAAAAAATAATGAGCGACCTGTTTTGGTAAGCCCAATTCTATTTATTGAATATCAGTTTGTGATGTACAGAAAAAAATCGAGTACTAAAACACAATGGAGCCATAATTGGCTCATATTGAGCAATACGAATGTTGAAAGCAATTCTTTAGTTTTTCAGTTTTGATACTGATCAAGATCTGTGTGCCATACAAGTACTTTTCACTGGAAAAAGTCCCATGGCAACAAATTTTTTCAAAATAAAATTGTAATTTAAAAACAAAGAATTGTCTTCAATTATGCGATAATCACTTAATTACAACTAGCGATGAACTGGCGAGTGAAAAGTTTTGAAAACTTTTCCTGAAAGTAGGCGTTTGAAAATATACTAAAACCTGTGTAGATTGTGGAATTTTCGTTTCAGAACCTAATTTCATCATAATTTTTTAATTCTAATTTTTGTTCAATAACATTTTTTAAATAATATTTTTCACTCTATTAATGAAAAGTAATAATTACTGCATAACTGAAATATTTATCAAAAAAATGTTCTCAAAAAATCGAAATTTCATATTCTGAAGAAAGCACTTCCATCATTATTATGTTGTTGGCCAAACGCGTTCGTGTTATAATAAAATAATATTTGACGAAATAATTCAAGTGTTGTGTTTTTTGAATTATAGCGCGTGTTTAAAGACGATTGGTGGTCTCTCGATGGTATTATAGGAAAATACTATTTTAAATGGTTTATTCCAAAACATCCAGCAGAAGTGGAACATCTAGATCCGGACAGAGCGGCCTTGATGAAAATATGGATATTCACCCAAGGTCCATATTCTAATTTATATTCTCAACTTCTCAAGTGCTGGGCGAAATTTGAAATTTAGTGAAATATAATTAGTGGCCAACAGCCATACCACGCTGAAAAAACCAGTTCTCGTCAGATCACTGAAGTTAAGCAGTGTTGGGCGCGGTTAGCACTTGGATGGGTGACCATTCGAGAAAACTGAGTGCTGTTGGCACATCGTGGGTGTGGTGAGCCCACACTTGTAGTTATTTACTACAAGTTATCAACCTAGAAACACTACCCGAATCGGGTAGTGTCACGCCTACCCCGAAAGGGAAATGGCTTAATGGTATAATTAGTAACTATGTTTTCCCCACAGAATCAATAAGTGCTGGGCCAATCGAGATTAGAGATAGTGATTTATTATTCCGTAAATCAGAGAGAATTGCAATATGCCATCGCCCTAAGAATACTGAAGGAAAGTGGGGTCCATCCAAATTTCTTATCAAAGCAGGTAATTTGAAAAACAAAACCCAATCTAAAACAAATATAAGAGAATTTTGCATAGAAAATCTAGATTTTTCTTCGCTACGTAACGTTTCACCAACCCCCAACCCCCTAAGATGTAGATTCCAGTGATAAGTTTTAGCTTCTTAAGTAACATGTAACCTTCAAATGCCCCCTTCTCCTGAAAAAAAACTTTCTCTGAGTCAGCTGCTGGAATGCTTTGTAAAATAGTGTTCACTCGAAGTCAAGTGCCGAGAGGTACAATCAAGTTAATAGTAACCGACCCCGCTCAAATTTTGAGTATATTCAATTTTTTGAACGATAAATAATTCCTAAGTTTGCGAACAAATTAAAAATTCAATTTCTCAAACAATTAAGGCCAGACGCCAGCATCGGGAAATAATTCTATATCTCATTTTAAAATCCGGCGCCTCAGTTATTAGTAGACTCACAATGTCGTGCATATCAATATTTCTAAATTAATGACTTTTCAAAAACTTTTATTAAATTAATTACTATATTTTTTCACATTGGATCAGCTAAATCTATGGAAATCACACCTGAACCGTATGATATACTGATACGCAATAGAGTACCGTACGCACAATATCACAATGGCGCTTTTTACGCATATGTTCCAGAGAAAAAGAGACTTCCTCATCCAAGAGGTAATTTAAAAACGAAAATACAGTTGAAATAAAGCAATAAAAATGTTAAACTATTACAATAAATAAAAAGATTTATCAATGACACGAATTCTTTTATGATGTTCAAAGTTTTTAATTCTCACATTTCCCCAAATAGAATGTATTTATTTCATTTGGTAGATAGATTTTACGTTTAAATACAACAACAATATTCTAAGCTTCTACAATTATATCTAATTTTTTATATTTTAATTAATTCGTTCAGAAATTGATTTTCAGCCACTCTGGTTATTTAGAAAAAATTGAAAGTTGCCAAATATTTTTTACACGTTCACGTAGAAAACTCGTTTCGGGTAAAAGATAGCGCAAATATTCATGGAAATGATTTTTGGATTTTCAACCTGGTTGAATTATATTGGCACAATAAAAGACAATGAATTACAATAATGTAAAAATTTTAATTTTTCAAATTTTTATTGTACTGGTATAATTTTGTAAAATTGTCCAAATTCTGACCAAAAAATGTAATTCCTAGTACTTGATTGTAATGTATTGTATTCTAGTATAATATTGTTAAAAAAAATTCACTAGGGATGCTTTTGTGTATATCATGCTTCCACACACAAACTCTTGTATATTATCTGACATTTCTATGATGTTATTTTCTTTGACTTAAAGAAATGATTGGTTTAAGACGCTATTTGTTCAATTGAAAAAATATTTTTTAGACTCAAATAAAGCACTGGATAATATTTAAGGAAGAGTCTATACGCTTCCGCTGCAGCAATCTTCCTTGCGAAAAGGTGCAACGGCGAGATGTCCAGAATAACTTCAAGAGCTGCTGCTGTTGTTGTTTTTATAGCAACAGTGATCGCTAAGCAGAAAACCCTTTAGAGGCTTTACAGTTGTTTAGCAGTACTGGATTAGTTCAGTCGTTGGCAATCAGATCGTTGATGCATATGATATTATGGGTCTGATTACCATGCTTCCCTGTTTTCAAGATCCCCATGTCATCTACATAGCTTGAGTGTGAAAACCCGATTCGTTTAAAATACGAATCAGGTCATCAAAGACAAGCGCTCACTGGATGAATGAAAGAACTCCTTCCTGTGGGCATCCTCTTAAATTGTTAGCATGTTGGGGTGTTACTAAATGCACCATCTATGCCTGAAAATGCTTCAATTGCTACTTCACTTCCCGCCTTGTATTATTAATGTGGAAGGTAAACGCATAGAGAACGTCTACGATCTTTCCGTGGAAACAGGAATATCCTGATCGAAATTTCTCTCCTAGTGAATTACTTAATACATTCATGTTGAAACTTATTGTGACACAACTTCCAACTGCCTCTTCCAATTTACCTCTGCAAACTTTTGATGAATATGATTTCTTTTTTTCTGATATTACTCCTGAGACTTTCCTCAAGGAAGTAATGGAAGTTAATTCTAATGCGATCGGTATGGATGGAATATCGATAAAAATGATCCGGTTAGCTCTTCCAGTTATCTTCCCAATATTATTGGAGATTTGTAATGCATCTTTACAAAGCGATATTTTTCCAAATATATGGAAAAAGGCACTAATACAAGCGATACCTAAAATCACCTGTCCTACTTCCACTAATGACTTCCGGCCAATTTCTATCCTTAATGTGTTATCAAAGCCACTTGAACGGATGGTGCACAGACAACTAACAAATTTTCTAGATACTAATAAATTATTAGACCCTATGCAATCGGTCTTCAGAGCCAAACATAGTACACTCACAGCGTCCCTAAAAATCACTACTGACGTTAAGCTGGTGATCGATAAAAAAGAGATTACGGTTGTGGTACTTTTTGATTTTTCTAAAGCTTTTGACACAGTGAACCACAGTTTACTTTTACAAAAACTCAAATCTTTCAAAATGTCCAATTCAGTAATAAAGTGGTTCTCCTCCTATTTAAGTAATCGTTCACAAAGTTTAAAGACTAGTAATGCTGATATGTCTGAATGGGTGGAAGTAAAGAGTGGAGTTCCGCAGGTGTCCACACTTGCACCTACGCTTTTTAACTTGTATACCTATGATCTTGAAAGTGATCTAACATTTTGTAAGTACCTTAAATACGCCGATGACTTCAAGTTGTACCTTCCCCGACCTGCTGCAGAATTGAATAGACTTCTCAGTCAGATCCAAGAGGACATAGATCGGGTGGTGCTTTGGGCTGAAAATAACGGTCTTGCTTTAAATCCAGCTAACACTAACGCTATTATTGTTGGGCTTTCGACTTCTCCCTCTGTGGATGCACTCGCTCACCTCCCTCCTTTGAGGGTTGGTAATGTTACTATTGTTTTTCAAGAATCGGTCAAGGATTGAGGATACTTGCTCAACCGTACTCTGTCTTGGAAAGAGCATGTAATGGCTATTTCTCGGAACACCTACAGAATTCTACAGCAATTGAATAAAAACAAAGTCTCCTT
This sequence comes from Andricus curvator, assembly GCA_932195095.1. Taxonomy (NCBI): domain Eukaryota; kingdom Metazoa; phylum Arthropoda; class Insecta; order Hymenoptera; family Cynipidae; genus Andricus; species Andricus curvator. The sequence goes on along the minus strand of CAKNYM010053048.1, from coordinate 389,854 downwards.
ACCTACCTCAACTAGGATTCTACTAGTTAAGAGTTTAATTCTACCGTTCTTCGATTACGGATGTATTGCTTATGATGATATTACGGATTACAATTTTTATGGGCAATTTGCTCTTTACAGTATCTAGAAATGAAGCTCCTCAGTATTTACGTGAATATTTTACTTTTGTTGATAAAAATCATCCCAATCATGCCAGACTCCGTGAGAGGAACTTAGCTTTAAAAATACCAAAGCACAGAACATGTTAACGCCAAAGATCGTTCATGGTTAGAGGGGCACGTCTATGGAATAGAATACCACTAATTATCAGGGAAACGCCCTCTTATTATAATTTTAAAATTTATTTTTTAAAGTATTTATTCAATGATTCAAATAATTTACTTGAAATTACCCATTGGTAATAATTTAGTATTATGTTGACCTTTCAGTACTAATGTAGTTTCTGATTTTATTAAACATATATCGTATAATCACAACACTACTATGTACTTCAACCTATAACATTTTGATTCTAACGGCCTATGTTTAATATTCATTGATAGTATTGATTTACTGTTAAATACACATATTCAGTTACTGTGCCACCATCCTAGTTTCAAGAATATTACCATGTATATTTTATTCCTTAGAGGGCTATTTAGCCCTAGGGACTTTTTCAATAAATTACAAATTACGTATCTCCCAGATTATTGTGGGCTAGGATGGAGATAGGAATCAGAAGATTATTTATCATAGCGTGCTACGCCCCAGTTAACAGTTATCCAAGAGAAGTCAAAGACGCCTTCTGGGACACTTTAAATGATAGAATAAGTACTTGCGATCATGGGATCCAAAAAGAAAAAATTATAACGGGGAAAAAGTAGTTAGCTTATGCTTAGAAAAGGGCCTGTTCATTACAAATACTTGGCTTCGACATAAAATGACCCACATGTACACTTGGCGAAAAGGAAATAACCGCAGTATAGTTGACTTCGTCATTGCGGATGAAAGACTGAGAGAACTGGTAAAATATACAAGAGTCCTGAGGTGCTCGGAACGCGATACTGATCATTACTTTCTAGTCTCCAAAATAAACTTAGGGTGGAGATGGAGAAAAAAGAGATTCAAGCAAATGAAACAAACGCGAATCAAGATTGAAAATTTACAGAAACCGGAAGTGTGAATAGATTTTCAGAATAAGTTAAACGAAAGCATAGATAGGACAACTTGGGAGGCGCTTAGAAGCAATAAAGACAGTGATCCCAACTTTGGCATGTAGACGTACTGCGCGTGCGCTAGGACGCTTAAGAGGAACACGATGCGACGAACCGTTACCATGACAATAATAAGTCGCACCGTGTTCCTCTTATGCGCAGCTAGCGCAAGCGCAGTACGTCTACATGCCAAAGTTGGGGTCACTGAATAAAGATATAGAGGGCGCGTGGACTATGTTACGGGATATTATTGTTAAAACTGCAACCGAAGTGTGTGGTACGGCGGTTGTAGGGAGAAAGTCTCGTGATGCATGGTGGACTGATGAAATTGAGGCAGCCCGACAAGAAAAGAAAGAAGCGTACAAGAGAACCTTGAACATCACGGGTCTTAGCGATGAAGAGAGAAATAGGCTCAAAAATTACTTCAGACACAAAAATAGGAAAGTTAAACGACTAGTCAAGGAAAGTGGAGATAAAATCAGAACTTTGAGAAAAGAAGAAAACCCAAAACGACTTTTTAACGAATCATGAAAATATTATTCAAAGAGATGAAGGGAAGTAAAAGTACACAGTTTGTAAGCATGAGAAACAACGAAGTTGAAATGCTATATGATACAGACGGGATAGTAGACCCTTATACAGATTTTTCAAAAGAATTATTAGAAGGTGAAGCTATAGCGCAACAAAACTGTGACACAGAACATAATGCATTAGAAACCCCAATTGAGAAAGTCTGTGTCACTGAGGTTAGAGATATATATAAGAACTTAAAAACGGTAGCGCTGCTGGTATAGACGGTATTAGCGCTGAAATGCACAAATACGGTTGCGAATACATACCTCACAGGTGGTGCGAATTAATAAATATATGTATCGAGTTGTGGGAAGTCCCAGACGAGTGGAGAAAAACGATTATCGTACCAATATACAAAAGGATGGGAGATAAAAGCCATTGCAATAATTACAGAGGTATTAGCTTATGACCGTAAGTAAAATATATTCAAAAATACTTATCCGCAGGGTAATGAAAGTAACAGAAGAAAATATATAACTTTGGAAAGTCCTCAAAGAGTACGGAGTCAATGGATGGCTCCTACAAGCAATACAAACAATATATGCAGGTAGCGAAGCGAGTTTAAGGGTTAATGGGAAACTGAGTGACTGGTTCGATATTATGCAAGGCGTGAAACAAGGATGTGTTATGTCCTCGTGGCTATTCATCATATTCATGGATAAGTGTCTAAGAATGGCCCTCTTCGACGAAGAAGGTGTAGATCTCGAGACAGTGAGGGTACGTGGGTTAGCTTTCGCAGATGAAAAGGCTGTTATAGCAGAATCAATCGAAGACTTGCAAAGAATGTTGAGCAGACTAAATACAAGCATGAAGAACATAGGCCTGAAAATTAACGCAAATAAACCAAAAATCATAGTGTTTGAAGGAAAAGGTGAGCAAACAATGTGCAACATTGTCCTAAATGATGAGAGATTAGAACAAGTTGATAAGTACGATGAGCACGGTCCATTCTCAGAAGTAAAAATTTATCCAAAAAAACTGAAATGACTAAGACGACACCTCCCTGGGTCTCACATGAGTCGACATTCACCTATGTTGTTTAAAGGAAGAAAAGGACACATTTTTTTAAATTTTTATTATCGTAGCCAACTGAATTCTCGATCGAAAAATACCTAATACGTTGTCAAGCAAAAAACGTTTACATTCTCATCCTATAATGAGAAGATTTTATGTAAGAATGAACTTCGTCGTTTTTCAACAAATCTTCAGGTTTTAAAATCCTCTGAGTAAAAAAGAACTTTTTTTCAGAGATATGCATGTGTGTATGTATGTATCGGAAAATTAAAATTCAATCTTCCATGTCATGCAGAATGCAACGAAACTCTCGATAAAGATGGGGCATGAAGGCCCACTTTTATTGAGAAAAAAAACCAAGTTCACACGGTTTATATTGTTCTTTGAAGAAGAAAGTGCCGGCTTGGCCCCACTCTCATACAGTTAGGTTTTTGTTCAAGTTTGTCAAAAAAACTTGTAAAAAAATTGTTTGAAAAAAGAACGCGATTCTGCTACATTTTCAGCTTTATTGAAACAATAAAAAGGCCTCAAACCTTTTCAATGGACTGAGTCAGGTCATCGTAGATCATACTACGTCACCTCTACAAATACCAAAAAAATGGAAAAACAAGCATTACACACCTAATCTATTTCACACTTGCATACAGGAAATAATCGAAAAAAATTCTAATCAATTATTCACTAACTGAAATCGCTAAAAAAGTAGTCAAGATTGTAAAAAATGGACTTTATTGAAATAATTTTATGATTTTCTGCCCATGCTATTAGTGAAATCCTAAAATATTACTATTTAATTATTAAAACACAAAATATTTGTTAAGCAATCAATTTTTTTCCAATGTTGCAAAATTTGTTATTCAGCACTTTTTTGCTTAGCTATAATTTTATTAACAGGATATGTATATTATCAAATAAATTTGTTTATTTCAATGGAACGTGGTCGAAATCATCAAACTTATTAGGATTATATTACTCAACGTCAATTTTGTTTTTCGAGAACTAAAATGGGGTCTAGAAGGAGTCATTCAAAAACGGCATCACACTGTCAGGAGGAGGGAGAGGGATTAAAGGTTTTTTTTTTATGATTTTGACGCAAGGAGCAGGGGTTAGCTTAGAATGTGACATTACACCTGGCAAATACAAATTTGAGTAACAATCTATTGAAATGTTTGAAAAGATTTAAAATTAGTGATTAGTAACCTGAAACTTCAGTTTCAGGTTAGCCCTGAAGAAGCGAACTGCAATGTTCACGAAAAGTCGGCAAGAACTCTACGGGGAGAGTTTTCTTACCAAAACTAACACTTTTAGTAAGCTCAGATCTCCTCAAGCTAAGCTACTGACATCTTTAGCTTTCTTGAAACGGTGTGGGGACCACAACATCGTCCCAAAATTCTTACCATTAAAAAACTCTTTATGAACATCTAAATTCAAATCAATTCTACACAAAAGAAGTTTGCTTTTCTTGAAAAAAAGAACACAACATACCGTCTTGCACACCACCTCCAAAAAAGAATTAAAACTTCACCTTTTTGACTCAAGTTCATTCTTATTGATGACAAATCATTTTTGCAAAGTTTGATACATAATTTCTATTCAAAATGACTTTCCTATTGTTTCAATAGAGTTGAGAATACTACACCATTGCAATATTTTATTAAACTGTTCCATTTTTCACGTTTTCCATTTTTATAACCTTTTTTCAATAATTATATTCAGTCCGAAGTAAATTTTTCATTTATATCGTGCAATCAGTTTCTGTCCACTATTGAATTGGAAAATATCTCAACTAATCAAATTATTAATGTTTTTACTAATCTTTAGTGGCTTACTTTTCGCTAATCAAATCTATAAAATTTCACGAGTAATTAGTTCACTTACCAATTTCGATTCAGAGAGCAAGTAGGCTTAAAACTAAAATATGCTTCTTTAGGCACATAAATTGATACTTATTGCCTCGTCTCTGATTGAGAAAATAGATTTTTTTCAAATATTTTAATTATCTCTGGTGCAAAACCAATTTTTTTAACTAGGTGACACCTTCTCGTACGGCGACCTATTTTTATAGCCTTATAAATAATCTATATTCTACTAGTCAACGCTTTCCTTAAAGCCACAATTTTCATATTCTCAAAAAGTGTGCTATTGCAAAGATAAGCGGGTTTTTTGAAATATTTAACTCACTGCCTATTGTGCTTTTTCTTTCAAGTTCTGTTACTGAATTACAGTTATATTATAAAATGCATATAAAAACAACATAGGAATCAATCAATTAGTTCAATTTTTAACCAAATTGTTGATGAAGATAAATTAATTATTTAAATATAGAATAGTTAAATTTTCAAGCAAGGAGGTGTATTTTCATCAAAAAAAAAATGAATTTTTAACAAAGTAGTTGAACCCTTCAACCAAGTAGCTGAATTTCTTACAAAAAAAATGACTTTCTAACAAAATAGTTGCATTTTCAACAAAATAATAAAATTGTAAACCAAACACTTAAATTTTTAACCAAACCAGTGTTGTCTGCCACGGATTGAGTGGGTGGAAGTTTGTTTGAGGTTAGGTTCCTTATTTTCCCCTTGGTGCGGATGAGTTAGTCCGACCGGCGCGGCGGGGTGAGAGCGTTGGGCCTGTTTTCTCTCTTCGAGAAAGGCGTCTAAACGGGCCATCGACCGAGGCTGGTCTCGTTTGCTGGTGGGTGGGGGTAAGTAGATGGTAGTAGGTGGGGGTAAGTATGTCCGCTCTCGCGGACGTTTTTTTTTTGCGACGCGAAAATATTCGTTTTGTTATTTCCGTGATTGTCGGGTGAGCCGTCAGCGGCGAGAAAGATGGTGTCACCGTCGCTAATGTGGTTTATTTCTGGGGTAGCGGGTGCCTACTGGGTTGACACCACTTACCCGGTGTCGGAGGAAGAGAGCCTCCTAGGGTAACGGGCACAAGAAAATTAGAGACCTCCGGTAGATCGACAAGGGTGTGCGTGACGGAGGGGTCCAGAATGGCAGGACCCCGTGACGCGATAAGGGGGGTGGCATCCCAACCCTTTCCTGCAGTAGGAGGTAGATCTCTGGAAGGTTGCAGGGTACCACTGAGTCGTATACCTGCGAGAAATCAATAAGACCGGAAGCGAGGGTGTTCCCAGGAACCGAGGCCGAAGATGCGGCTTTCGCGTAAGGACTCGACGGTAAATCATCAGCAGGAGGAGCAACTAGACAGCACGGTAGAGATACTTTCTCCAAGGTGGATTGGTACCCAGGATGTCGCGGCGTGGACAACGCGACATGCCAAACACGTTCCAAATCGATCTTTCTTATCGTGGCGATGGAAAAAGTGTACGAGTCTCCCCGTAGAACGAAGGAAGTCGCAAAGCCCGTGAAGTGAGAGCTTCTCTATTTCGCTTCCGTCGACGAGGGTATAAGGTTTCCAGACGCCTGGAAAAACCTCCAAAAGAACCTTCTCGAAAGGCGGAGGTCGTGCGAGAGGTTCTGGTTCCGGCGCAGGCGGTTCTGCTGCCGGCGCGGGTGATTCCTGTACGACCAGAGGCGCTTCCTGCTCGGCCCGTTGCCGATGACGTAAGCGAACGGCGAAACAGGATCGCCTACAAATCTGACCTCCTCTCGATATATGAGGGACTATGACCTCTATTTAGAAATAAACTTAACGCGATGAAAGAAAACGTGACACGGCGAGCGGCTTACGGATGCAGAGCAACGGGACTTGGCCAACGCCTGACTTTTTTATTATTCCTTTTGTTCGGTTATTTATTTTCGGTTTCTTTTTTCATTCTTATTTCCGACGCGGTTCGCGGAACCCAGATCACGGAACTAGGCAGAGGGCCTGAAGCTGTGCGCAAGGTTTATAATACTGTACATGCGAAACCCGGAGCACGGGACTCATCCAAAAGGCCTCACGCCGTGCAAGAGGTTGACGGAACGAACGCAAAAATGCACAGACGTCGAGAGACCCAGAGCACGGGACTCAACCCGAAGGGCCTGCCACCGTGCGCAAGGTATAGTGACACGAAGGCGAAACACAAACACAAACGGGAACCGATCACGGAACTTAGAGCACGGAAATCAGTCAAAAGGCCTGACACCATGCGCAGGGTTTACAACTTTTAAAATAACGAAACACGAAATTTATTCGTAACCCGAGCATTATAATAAAAGATAGAGGCACGAAACTGTTCCGTTATGAACGCGATGCCCCGAAAATTCACTTGCACCCGATCACTGAGCATGAATCACAAAAGAATGCGGAGAGAAAGGACACCTGTCACTTCCTATGCATAGGAAAGAGAGAGAGAGAGAACACTTTTATTTCGGAGAAAATTGCCAACTTATTCATTTCAGGAGAGCAGAGCGGATTCTGCTTTCCCTGGCTGAAAGGCGTAGATGACTGATTCTGCCAGCCGATGGCTTCACGCAGGCAGCCAGGCGCGAGAGCACGGTGGTCCGACTCCCATATAGTTTTTTTGACTAGATATTTGCTGCGACAACAGAGCCATCTTCAGTTGGACTCGAGAAAAAACATTCCCCCCTCGCGACCCGCAACCCTACTCGCGAAAATTTGAAATAGTTCTTTGAATTGTTTTCCTTCCTTTACAATATTATTCAATTATTCATGTTAAATTTATGAAGATTTATCAAAAAAAGTAAGAAAAGCAAACCTTCATAAGTTTAATATGAATAACTGAATATTATTGTAAAGGAAGGAAAACAATACGAAGAACTGCGACAAATTTTCACATCTTCCACATAAAAAGCAATTTTAGCACCACTAGATGTAAAACTCTGTATTTACCCCAACTTTAACACATTTTCGTAACGATCGTATAAACAATATAAAACATATGAAACAATGTACCTAGCAAAAAAAGCGACGTACACAAGCTTTGAGGTTAAGAATTTAATCTATACATGACGCCACAGAGCTCTTCGTTTCTCGAGTCCAACTGAAGATGGCTCTGTTCGCGCAGCAAATATCTAGGCAAAAAAAATACATGGGAGTCGGACCACCGTGCGCGGGAGCTCTCGGTGGAAGAGTGAGCGGCTGCTGGCCCGCTGATTGGCCCGGCGCCAGCAATAAGATCGCAACAGAGCGGTGGGGACACCGTCTTCCATGCCCATTATTCAAAATGTAGCAGCATACGCTGTTTCAGAACTAGAACTCCAGGGCACTAGAACCCTATTACTGAATACTTACTAGCTAGTAATTTTAAGAGCGGTAAAGATTTGAAATAATTCAAATGGAATACAAAAAATCCAGTAAATTGATTTATTAAAATAAGACTTCATAATTAGACAGAATAATTATTAATAATTATTGACAATCAGAAATTACATGACAACTCCTCTCTGTACCTCGAATAAATATCTCCTAATAGATAGATGCTATGTACTCTCGGATAGATCAACATATATAGATATATAGTAAATATAGTATAGGGTTGAAGCTATAAGGCGCCCTTCAGACGCCGTAAATCGCATTTTATAACGCGATTCGACAGAAAAATGTCAATCGACAAGAATCGTAAAAATGCATTTCCGAGAATTAGAATACCATTTCATTTAGCTTGAAATGCAAGGGCGGTGCTTAACGAGATTGGCTAATTTCACATCAAATTATGTGATGTCAGCAATTCTATTGGCTAGAATAACTATTCCCACCTTTTTTGGTACCAAAACCGAGATTATAAATATATGTGCAGAGCATCGAAAAAGTCAGATAATTTTATCTCGCCGCATTCTTTCAAACATTAAACCTGCAACACTCGCGTCTCTGAATTATTGTATTTGAATTGGACTTAGAATATTTTTATAAAAACTGTCAAATAAAATTCTAGTCTACAAAACATAACTCACTGCGCTAATTCGGTGCGGTTTGCCGTGGTCGACTTTTGTCGAGTTAATACTTAAGTGAAGTGTGAATAAGAACAATTTAATTAAATCAAACTATTAAACTGAAGTTAAATAAAAATAGTTGATTTGTTCTCTAAATTATTTGTGCAGTGTTAATAATTTATTTTGAACCTTGAACAGTTCGCGCGGTTAGTGATTCTTATCACTCTACGTCGGCAACAAGTCCAAAGAGGATGTTCTATATTATCGATCTTCAAATCGACAGCAGCGCTGGAGACGTACAAAATTTGGTGACAGCGGGACTCTTCTACTTGTTTTTGATTCAGCTAAACTTCTCAATCACTATGGACGGCCTCCAGGCTTGGGAAAAGTTCATAGATCCTAAAGGATGTAAACGTGTTTACCTGGAACCACCAACAAGTCGCAAGAATATACCCCAAGAAATGCAAACATTAGCTGATTTTTTTTTAAATTACAACAAGAGAAACGAAACACAATTCTTGAGAACAGAGTTGTTTCTACTTCCCAAAATAAAAAAAAAAATGAAAAAGTGAAATTTTTTTCTTAATTTCCTTTAAAAATAATAATAAGGAAAGTACAGTTAATACAGTTAATGGCTTAATGGTATACACACAGTGATATTTGTCTCTTCTGTGAAAAGTTTTATATATATTTTTTTACATTTCTTATGCAATTACAATTTTGAGAAAATTTTTTTTTGAATTTCGAAAGAGAACAATTTTTAATTTTGAAAGAGGAAGTTTTGGAATTTTAAAAAAGGAAACTTTTTTTGAATTTTGAAACGGAAAATTTTCGAATTTTGAAAAAGAACATTAAAGATAATAATTTGCAAACTATTTTTTCGTTTTTCTAACGAAATTGAAATAAGTGACAAACGTAAAAATGTCGGATACAAGTGCATTATTGATGAGAATAGTTGAAGTTCTTTCCGATCCGGATTTTTCACCAATCCAAATTTGCCGCATCTACGATGATGGAGAAGGATGGATCTGCATTGAACTTTATCTCCGTGAAGTATATTTTAAATTCTGTATCTCACCATGTTATATACCTACTGGTTTCCTGGAATTGGATTATTTCGAAAGTAATTGAGAAGGAAATAAAAACTGGAGGATGGTCATAGACTATCGCTTATCCGCTCCCCAACATAACTCACATTTTGGACCAATTTGGTGGAGCTAAGTATTTCTCCGTCCTAGATTTAGGATCAGGGTTCCATCAGATGTAATTGCATCCTGATTTTCAGCAAAAAACGGCTTTTTCCACAAAGCATGGACACTTGGAGTTCACCTGAATGCCATTTGGTTTAAAGAACGCACCTGCGACTTTGCAAATGGTTATGGACTGTGTACTCACGGGTCTCCAATGTGTGTTGAATTCTTTGTTTGTATGGATGATATTGTAGGACGGAGTCAAACCAGACCCTAGGAAAATCTCAGCTGTGAAACTTTTTCCCGTCCCAAAAGAAGAACAGAATATTTAGCAATGTCATGGTTTAGTGGGAAACTATAGGCGATTTGTTTCTAATTTCGCAAAAATAGCTAAACCTCCGACTTTGCTTCTCAAGGATAATGTTGAATTTATTTGGAATTCTGACGAACAGGAACCTTTCAAAATTCTCAGAGATAAGATATGTACTGCACCGATATTGCAGTACCCAGATTTTAAGAAGCCATTTGTTTTCGCGACAGATGCGTCTAATTAAGCACTTAGTGGAGTTTTAATTCAGGGTCCTATAAAACAAGATTTACCTATCGCTTTTGCATGACGCACCCTCAAAGTGCTGAATTAAACTACTCTACTATCAAGAAGGAATTTCTCTGAATTGTTTTCAATGTAAAGCATTTCAGGCCTTATATTTTTGGGCAGAATTTTACTTTGGTAACAGACCACCGACCCTTAGTTTGGTCGCATGGGCTGAAAGATCCTGTTTCAAGATTGGCTCGAAAGAGTATAAAGCTTAGTGAGTATGATTACACTATTGTTTATAAACCCGGAAAAATCAACTCAAATGCTGACGCTCTGTCGAGAAACCCCTCAGAAAGAAATGAATCCATGAAGCAAAACACCAACTTAACTGCTACGATTACTGCAGGTCGTACGTATGAAGGCATGGTTGACGCTCGCAGAGATGACGATGGCAATGCAGGTCTGGGGGTCGTATTGGAACAATTATCTTGTATGACTCTCGTACTTATTATTATTAGTTCTGGGTTGAGACCGTAACAGCCCCTGACGCTTGGGTAATCCCGTTGCGTCCCCTTGAGAGCCATCTGTAAACCAGTTGTCTCCATCACAACCATTTGTCCCAAGCCACAAGCCATTTTGTCCCTAGGCATGTTCAGGGTCGGCCTCCTTGCGATGGCGACTGGAATCTTCACTGCTTCAAACGTGCCATTGTGGGTATCAACTTCGAGGCACCAGTGACGCCTCTCAAAAACAGTCCCCTGATCCTTTTCAGTCGAGACTTCACAGTGGACAGCCTGACCCTGCTCCAACAACCACCGCCGCATAGCCCCAGCTTTTCCCTATGACTCACCTACAGAGCCATAGAGTCTCTATTAGCTTCTAGCACTTGTTTTCCAGGTGCTCGTTCCATAACAGCTTCTTATCCAGAATGACTCCTAGATATATATTTAGCTCGTTCTTTGATCTCCAGTTGTCCTCCAAGTTTCAATGCAATCGTCCTTCCCCACCTGTACCTTCTCGTGAAAACAACCGCGTCTGTATTACTCGGATTACCCGATAGTCCAGTTTTCTTTCAACGTGAATCCACAATCATCAGTGCTTGCTAAATTACTCCGAAGAGCGCATCCAGATGCTGGCCGCGCACGATAACCAGTATATCTTCCGCATAGTCAACAGTTCCACATAAAGTGTTATCACCCTTAGCCGTAGTTAGATTGCTGTTAGCCACCATGTGGCACGTCCATTCCACGACTGCAATAGGCACACCATGTGTGATCATGGTCGCCCTGATCACCTCTCCAGAAGTGTTACTGAAGGCTACTTCGATGTCCATAAAGATTCCAATCGCGAGGCCTTTCTCTTTCAGTTAACCTTCAATCAGGTTAACTGCTCCGCCTAGGGTCGCCTCAGTCGAGTGACCAGCGCTGTAGGCGTGTTGCTCCTTGTGAAGTGGCCCACTTGAAAACACCTTATCGCGGATATATGCATCCACAAGTCTTTCCACTGTTTTCAGTAGGAAAGATGTTAGGCCGATGAAACGGAAATCCTTGGGTAAGGTACAACCGATCCGACCTGCTTTCGGAATAAAGAATACACTTGTACCCCTCCATGCCGCCGGGACATGTCCCAACGTCAGACTAGCCCTAGCAAGTCTCACTAGCGGCCCTATCATGATCTCTCCAGCCCTCTGTAAGAGAACTGAATATATGCCATTTGGGCCAGGAGACTTGTAAGAACTAAAAGACTTCAGGGCCTACCTGACCCTGGCGGGTGTGACAATCTCATTTGCTAGCCGCCGTTTCGGGCCCAGTTGGGCCGCATGCGACTTTGTTTGCCTCTGAGGTGTCGTCCACTTTTCTCCAAACCTTGAAACGCCCCGGAAATGTGCGTTGATACGGTGAGCCAAGGTATCCCCGCCCGACTCCGAGTATCGCCCGCCGGGCAATTTCAGAGTGCCGAGAATAGCGTCCGGATTTCGAGAAAGCTGCTTATCCAGTCTCGCCGCCTCAGTTCCCTTCTTTATATCTGTGCAAAAGTTGGTCCAGCTCTCTTGCTTTGCCTTACGTATTGCACTTCTGTATTCGTCCCTCATCGTTGTGAATGAGGTCCATAGTTCCTTCATTTTGCCAGTACTGGCACGTCTGAACCTCTCTCTGGTTTCCCAGCGAAGCTCTTCGAGTTTCCTGTTGCACCAGTGTGTCTCCCCAGCCTCTCAGACTCTTGTAGGTCGAGAATTACTTTCATAAGTAGCTTTGATGGCTTCCGTGAAAATTTGGGCTGCCATTTGGGTATTCACGTCTCGAATTGACCTAGGAACCTCTGAAAGTGCACATCTTAGTTCCGTGGAAAACTGATCCCAGTCTGTTCTTCTTGGATTTCTGACCCATTTAGGGCCAGAGGGTACAATGGATTCCAATACGAACTCTATCTGTGAGTGATCTGAGAGAGTGGGTTCATCTGAAACTCTTCACTTCTTGATATTATCCCTGAAACTACTGGTACAGAGAGTGATGTCTTTGACTTTCTCCCTGACCGAGTTACGGAACGTCGGGGTGTTCCCCGTGTTGAGAATATCTAAATCAGTGGTGATTAGGTATTCCAATAGGTCACTACCTCCTGAGTTGTTGCCCGTGCTGCCCCACAAAGTATGGTGGGAATTAGCATCGCATCCCAGCAGAACAGGAATACCCCTTACCTTGCAATATTCGACCAGTATACGTACCTCCACTAGTGAGTTGTATCGCTCTCATAAGGAAAATAAGCCGATCACAGAACTAGCCTTCCTATTCCTTTGAGATCCGTGGCTATCACCATCAGGTCTCTCGAACATAGGTCAAGCAGCGGGACAGCGTTAAATCCCTTCGCCAGTATGCAGGTTCTTGGTTTGACCGCCTTGGTGTCCCTGTAACAAAAAAGACCAGCCTTCCCTAATCCCCTTATGGTATCTCGAACTAACCACGGTTCTTGGATCAGCGTGATACCTGTGTGCCTCACAGCCATGCCCCTTTGCAAAACTGTAGAGGCGCCTTCGCGGTGATGCAAGTTATTCTGGGTAATGGTGAGACCAGGAGCAGTCATTAGATCTGATCCCGATCTTTCTGTGTCTCAACAGGCTCCTCCTGTCCCTGGCCGACAACCCTAAAGTTGACCTGTCCGAAGTGATAGAAGGGCCTGTTGTTGAGGACCGCAAGAGCCCCGGTCTGTGACTCAGGAATCTGCACAACTAGGAGATGTCTGGTGCCTCCTACTGTGTCCTCCTCCTGAGGCCTATCGTGCCTGAGGATTTGCCAGGAAGCTATCTTAAGTGAGAAGTTGAATTTCTCCAGCCAACGGAGTAACTCAGACGGGTCTTCCAGTTCACGCGGGTACCACGCCGTAGCCCTCATCATCTTCTGGAGCAACTCAACACACGATTCTGTCTCGACCACTACTTTGAGTAGCCAAGCTTTAGTCGCTAGGTCGGCTGCCACAAATACGAAGACCCCTCCCCTGCAGAAGAAGGTCTCGAATTTCGGCCATTGATCTGGTGACACTCTTTCGAGCGCCCTCGAGGTAGCCTCCCTGATGATCTCAAAGTGCTCTGTAGTGAGCAACCAGTCCGGGAGAGGCTGAAGGAGGTAGTGAAGAAATTATGGAGGGGGAGGGATTCCCAGGAGGGTGGAGAGAAGTATTAATAGTGCCACTGAATAAGAAAGGAGATAGGGACAGACAGGAAAATTATAGAGCGATTACGATAATGAATACGGCGTATAAAGTATACGCGATGGTGGTGGCGGAGAGGCTGCGGAATGATGTCGAGGGGAAAGGAATATTACTGGAGACGCAGGCAGGCTTTAGGGCTGATAGGAGTACTATCGACAATATCTACGTTCTGCAGCACGAGATGGATAGAGAATTAGCGAAGAAGGGGTCGAGAGTGAACGCGTTTTTTGTGGATCTAAAAGGCGCGTTTTCTTCGGTGGATAGGGCGAGGTTGTGGGTGGTGATAGAGGATAGGGGAGTGGAGAGAGGCCTGGTCAAGAGGGTAAGGGTAAGAGACCAAAGATAAGGTGAGAGGAGGGGAGCGGATTTCGGAGGGATTCTGGATGGATAAGGGGTTAAGGCAAGGGTGTCCGCTTAGCCCAACGCTTTTTGCGATTTTAATTGAGGATATGGAAAGTAAGCTGGAGGCCGGGGTGGTAGGAGGAGTCACGATACAAGGTGTTAGAATTTGGTCACTAGCGTATGCAGATAACATAGTGTTGCTGGCAAGAAGCGAGGAGGCCTTAAAGAAGATGATGAAGAGGTTGAGAAGATACATGGATAAGAACAGGTTAGAGCTGAATGCGGAAAAGTCCAAGGTTATAGTGTTCAGAAAAGGAGTGGGAAGGGAAAAGGGAGGGGAGTAGAAGTGGAAGGGAAAGGCGGTGCAGGAGGTGAAAGAGTTTATGTACCTGGGCTTCTTGTTTCGGAGGAACGGTGAAGTGGAGGGTCACATAAAAGAGAGATTGAGGAGGGCAAATGTGGTGATGAGGCAGGTGTGGGGGTTGGGAAAGAAGTTATTCGCAGATGATTTTGGAAGGAGAATGAAACTGTTTTACTCACTAGTGATGAGTGTGCCATTGTATGGAGTAGAGGTGTGGGGGGTAGAAGGAAAGTGAAGAGGTAAATAGGACACAGGAGAGGTATATAAAGTGGACACTGTGGTTGCCAAGGAACACGCCTAAGTATATTTTGAGGAGGGAGACGGGGAGCACGAGTGTAGGGATTCTAGCGGGAAGCCAGGCGTGTAAATATGAGGAGAAATTTTTGGAAAAGGGGGGGAAGTAAGCTGGTTAGGGAGAGTTGGTGGGAGAAGGAGAACAGGAGAGGGGGTGGGAAGATGAAGGTTGAAAGGGAAAGGTATTTTAGAACGAATGGACTGCAGATGAATGAAGCGAGAAGGATGCACGAGGAAGGAAGGAAGGTATATGAGTTGGTTAAGAAAACCGGCATGGAGATACAGAAGACAGCAGGGGAAGAGAGAATAAGAGAGTGAAGGTTTGACGGGAACTATGTGTGGATTATTCGAAGGGCGAGAGCGCAATATTTATGTGAGAAAGGAGAGAAAGGAAGTCAGGAGCTTATAGCGAGGATGAGATGTGGTTGCATGGAGGGTTTTAATAGGTACTGACTTTCTAGGGAGAAGAGGATGTGTGAATTGTGTGGAAAGAGGGATGCAAGAGTGGAGCACTGGTTGGAGGAGTGCGTGGAGGTGGACAGGAGTGGGATAAGCATGGAGGTATTGATGCATGAAAGGGGGGACAAAAGGGCAGTAGCATGGCTGAAGGGAGTGTTGGGTAAGATGCAGAAGAAGAGAAGGAATGAGGAAGAGGAATGGAGAAGGAAAGATTGTAAATAGGAGAGAAAGTAGATATAAGTGATCTGTAAATATTGTAAATAGTAGATAAGTATTAGGTATTAGCCGCGGAAGCAGATTTTGGCAATGCGATGCAATGTGGGGTAATGCGAAAAGTAGGGACATGCGAACGAGGCGAGGAAAGCAAGGCGATAAGAGCGTACGGTCTTAGATATAAGGTATGGATGGATGTTAGTTTTTCAAGGGTTAGTTTTAATAAAATTCTGTAAAAAATGGAAGTGTAAGCAAGTCAATTTTTGAAGGCCAGCAGGCTGAAAAATAAACGTTTATCTATCTATCTATTTCAATTTAGTTGAAATTACTTATCTGAAAATTTAAGTTAAAGACCATTATTGACATCCAAGAATGTTGAAAAAGCAGCTATTAAATACCTGAAAATGAGAATGTGGTAATTTTCATGGTAATATTCACCTATTTGTGAAAGGGAAATTAAGAAAAATGAAAAGGACAAAAATATATATATAGAATAAAGGAAATAAAAATAATTTTTAAAATAAATTGTATTGAATGGTTAACAAATATTTTTAAAGTGAAATTTACATAAAGATATGCAATATCTTCATTTCATACTAAGCTTTAAGTCATTCTAGAAAATTTCAGGATTACTCTAAAAATCTTTAGAAGCAAATTTCAAACAAATTTAGCTTTTTGATTGAATTATAAATCCTTATCACCTATACATAAGACAGACTATATCTCATAGATATGTAAGAACAATATTTTTATCTTTATTTTTAACAAATTTAAGTTGAAATATACTATATGAAATCTTACTACATTTTAATATACAGATATATGTTTATCATTTGAGTAAAATCATATCATATAATTTAAGTTGAAAAGATATTAAAATGAGAGAACTTATCGATTTAAATATTAATATTTAAAAGATTTCAGGTGAATCTACCTTTTTGAATATATGAATAGATTTAAAATTTCGCGCCAAATAAGTGAAAAAAATATATCTCTAACCTCAATTTTCAAAATTTCCAGTTTAGATTTAAAGTGTTTATTTTTCCTAAACATAAAATTAAATTATCTATCTAAAGTTTAAATAAATAATTCGTATCTTTTAATTTACAATTTTATTACTTTTATATTTGATTTAGGATTTATGAGACAAATATTATTTTTGCATACATTCCTTTTATGAAATTCAAATTTTCGCGCCTAAAAATAGACATAACCCCATAAAGTTGATTATTAGAAATATATGAAGAAAGATCAATTTATTAAAATATATCTTTGGATGACATCAATATGTTATACTTTTGCAATATGAGTGCATATAATATAAAATATAATTTGCATATCAATTTTATCTATTTTATATTTCATATAAGACCAACTTATGTGGGGAGGGGATGTGGAAGGAAAACATTATCACTTTTGAGTTATTTAGTTGGCAATACACTCGTTGCTAGATTTGATAACCGAAAGGATCTTGCAAGGATTAGTATACGTAAGTCCCTTACATAGGTCCCATACTATACGCAATAAAAAAAAGGATAAAGGGTGCCAAGAGGAAAAGAATTTTTTTTACAAAGATTAAAAAAAAAAGGTAATACAATTATTTAATAGAAACATTTAACGGGGATGAGGATAAAGGAGCTCCCGAGGGAGAATATTTCCTGAAATTTGTGAGCAATGCGACCCAAATAAAACATTTGCCAGTGGGAGTAACTTTGTCTATAGTAAGTACTGCTTTTCTTTCTGCTATTTTATCCTTATATTACTTTCTCTAAATCCTCATTATTCTTATAAATTTTGTTTTATCATAAACAATTGTAATTTGATTTTTATCTTCTTTTTTAACATAATTCTCTGTCTTTCTATATTTTGTTGTCCGACACTTCATATTTTTAAAAGTTATTGAAATTACTTTTAGTTTTTTTTTCATGTGTATCTAAATTAAAAAAAAATTACAAGTGAAACTTCAAAATTTTAATTCAAATTTAAAATTACCTTCTTTCATATTTATTATGATAAAATATAACAGATCCTTTCTTTTTTCCCCTTGCAGTAGGGTGACCAGAAAAAAACACTTTTGGGTTTCTTAGTTAGTTTCTTAGTTTTTTTTTAATTTTAAACAATATTTAGAGTTGGCCCATCGTCTTTGAAAGTTGTCATTGCAAAAGCTGACAATTTCGGTAAGTGAAGAGTCGATCGTAAAGGTTCAACCTCAGCTCTTTTCATCGATGTGACTTTATAACAGGATTAGTTAGCGTCCCCTGAATTATTATTATTCACTTTTCTGAAAAGGGAAATATGGCTAAAGAACGCTTGCCGAAAAAGGGTCTGCTTTATGAGCTTATTGTGTAAGGACCCACTGGGATCGACTTTTATGGCCGAGCTGATGAGCGCTCCGCCCCGAAAATTAAACAGCTTAAGTCGTAGACCTGTCAAATTTCAAAAATGTACTCAGATTTGTTTTCTTTATTGCAGGCTTATTTATATTTTTCCTAATCTACTTTTTTAGAAAATATGATCTTCAACCATTGAGGAAAATATTCTCAAAATTTCAGTATAAGGTGTATATTATTACGGCCGTTATTAGTCTTTGAAAACAGTAGAAAACAGTGAAAATGGCATTTTTCAAGCAACCGTAATTAATGTTTCTTAGGAATTTTTCATTGAAAAAATGTTTTCATGTGGATTCTTAGAACCTCAAGAACAACATATTGAAAGTTCAAATTAAAAAGTGGATAACTTCGTGGTTAAAATCTTAAATGAAAAAAAAGTTGAGTTTGCCCATGTTAATTACATAAGAACTTCAAAGACGATGGGCCACCTCTAAATATTGTTTAAAATAAAAAAAAAATAAAATCTGGCTCCTACAATCGTATAAACTACCGTTATTTGCCCTTCACTCCTGAAAAACCCAAAAGTGTTTTTTTCTGGTCACCCTACCCTTGCAGTTTAATTGGGAAGCTTTACAAGACATGCAATCTAATTTGAGGCACCTGTCGGTCATTCTCTGGGTCGCAAGATCTAATGATCACTGGCAATGGAGATGTGAAACTTGTTACGTAAAAAGAAGCTGCCAATGGGATACTTGGAGGAAGTAAGGGTACAGAAGTTTCATTTAGCTACATTCCAAGAGCTGACAAGACCTAGGCTCCGTGGAGGTTGCTTCTATGCTCCTTTCAAAAATAAAAACATGAGCACCTGCTGGGCCTGCATGCTCGCAGTGGCAGACGCGGATTGGCACCTTACCTGCATGGATCCCGATCAAGTAATTCAGGTTGAGGTTAACGAAATCGAAGAAATAAGTGAATTAGGGCCTTCCTCTTGCCGAGAAGTGAACCCGGATATGGAGCATTCCTATCCGCTTTTCTTCTTCGTAGATATCATCTGGGGCCCATTTGCGAAAGCGATGGCAATCCCTATCGATGATGAAGACGAGGAGGAATTGTGGCAGGACGTTGATTGACTCTTTAATTTTGAAGAGTCTGGAGACTCCGGACTCGGGGAAGACGTACCTGATGTGAATTAAAGAGCGCAGGGCACTGCATGTGTGTGCGTGTATCTGTATGCATTTGGCTGTATATATGTATACTATAAACTTTCAAGAGAAACCGAGTGGGTGCCGTTCTACAGAATTGTACCCGCTTGGCGAAATTGCCGTAAAATTTCAGCTATAACCACGTGTCACGACGATCTTTTAAGATAGAGCTTATATTTAAGATACAGCGTTACCCTCATTTTATTTTTATAAAAAACAATAATAATTCCTGAATTTCCATGACTGTGAAATTCTGTTTATAGGTTAGATTAACCAAAGAAAATAACGAAACTGTGTTACATGCTTTTGTTTTTCGAAGAAAGGGTGAGAAATTATACAATTACGTTATACTGAAAAATTCACACCTATGCAAAAATATATCGCTTTTTTATATATTATTAGAAAGGGTCTTTTATTTCAAGAACCTTTCTTAATTATTATTGATTTTTTTTATAATAAAATTAATTTTCTTACCATTTCAAGCATTCCTCCTATTTTACATTAGCAAAATTAAAACAAAAAATTTCAATATTTTTGATCCAAATCATTTCCATTATATATAATCCATAGTCATATGCTTTCCAGTGAAATGCGTTCCAAGCATTTTTCCTCTTTCGTTCCTATTCCACTCGTAACATAGACACTTGAATTTTTTTCTTTGCATGAAAATGCATCACTTTACATACACATTTCACTATTCACTACAATTTCACTTTTAAACATAAATCAATTAACTACTTGAAATTTGACACATTCGACACCTGAGAAAATCGCAAAAAAGCAACAAAAGCTGTCTCGCCATGAATGACGACACACCTTTTCAAATAAGAGGTGAGGTGTAACAGCATGCGCTGTTTAGAACTAGAATGCCAGGGCGCTAGAACCCTATTACTGAATACTGACTAGCTAGTAATTTTAAGAGCGGTAAAGATTTGAAATAATTCAAATGAAACAAAACAAAATCAGTGCATTGAATTATTGAGATAATACTTTTTAGTTAGACAGAATAATTATCAATAAATAATTATTGACAATAAGAAATTAGATGAGAACTCCTCTCTGTACGTGTGATCTGGACCGCGAGCATAGATAAACTGTGACTCACGTAAAGGGTTGAATCGACAAGGCACCCTTCAGACGCCGTAAATCGCATTTTATAACGCTATTGGAAAGAAAAATAACAATCAGTAAGAATCGTAAAAATGCAATTCCGAGAATTAGAATCTCATTTTTTCAGCTCAAAATGCAATGGCGGTTCTTGACGAGATTGGCTAATTTAACATTAAATTATGTGACGTCCACAAAACATAACTCCCTGCAATAATTCGGTACGGTTCGCCCTGGTCGACTTTTGTCAAGTTAATGCTTAAGTGAAGTGTAAATAAGAACAATTTAATAAAAAATGATTTAATTAAATCCAACTATTGAAGTGTCGAACCCGGATGAAATTTTATTTGATCTAATCGAACATTTTTCAGACAGTAACTACGAACAATTTTCTATTTGTCGAGTCTACAGAGAATTACATTATACAATAATTATAGTTTATACGCAAGAAGTAAATTACGAATACATTGTCCATGAGAAATTTAACATGGAATCTTTGTGAAATTGTTAAATATTAAACTGAAGTTAAATAAAAATAGTTGATTTTTTCTCTAAATTATTTGTGCAGTTTCTAATCTATTATTTTGAACCTTGCCCAGTTCTCGCGGTTAGTGATTTTTATCACTCTACGTCGGCAACGAATCCAGAGAGGATGTTTTACTTTATCAATCTTCAAATCGACAACAGCGCTGGAGACTTAACACCCACCTCGAGCGCACATGGCATTTTAATCTAAAATATTACATTTTTAATTAATCATGAAAAATACTTTTCACTTGGAGCGTGGTGAGAATCCATGCAATTTAACAAATACATTCTTTATAAATTATTTAATTCATTTTGAAAACAAATTATCATTGTTTATAACCATCTTATCCTATTTTAATGGTACATATTTGTTGTTTTTTCTGACATTTTTAACTTTTTGTTAATTTCTTACTTGGTGAGATAATAACACTAGTTTACAAAATTTAAAAAAATTGCTGTAAATTTTAAGCCACTATTTCTTTCCTATGTTTTTTGGCTCGCTAAAATCGAAAATCATATTTAAAAAACTTTTTATGGATAGGTTTTCGAGATATGATTTTCGTTTTTGTCAGAGGTAGCTTCACATGTTAGGCCATATATCCAGTTATGAACGTCAGTTTGGGTCGCACGAAGTCTCAAATTGAAGATAATAAAATTTCCAACAATCGCTCTCAACATTGTTTTCCAATCTGCTTAGTAGTTTAGGTGTTATGTGCCAAAATATATGAGAAAAGTTCATTTTTTCTTTTTTATATATAGATCGCACTTTTAAGAAAAAAAAGGTATTGATGAAAAAAATATATGCATAAACACCGGAGATATAAGCAATTGATTGAAGGTACCAAAATTCAAATTTTACTCTGTTTTTCTATTTTTTTCATTTTTGTATAGAAAACATTCATTCAATTTATTTTATTCGTTTTTAATTATGAATTTCAATATTGCATGACTAGATTAGAAATAATGTTGGCCCCTGCTTTGTCTTCTGTTCTTCGCAGGTTCCGTTTCTCTGATGAGGAACCAAATATAATCTCCCAACATTATTGCATCCCAATATCCTTGGTAGCGCTGCTCAATGTCTTTCATTTCTTGGTGAAACCTTTCACCGTGTTCGTCACTTACGTCAACGAGATTTTCCGGGAAAAAATCCAAGTGGGAATGCAAAAAATGAATTTTGAGCGACATATTTACACCTGTTGAAATTAAAATTGAATCTACACATTTTTTCATTTTGTAAACCAGTGTAATGAAGAAATACATCAATGAAATAAAATGACAATATATATTCCATACCCATTTTTGCATAATTATTGAGCAAATCTTTAACAATTTGCTTTTAATTCGGGCTTTTATTGTTTCCAAGAAAATTGGAAAAAATCAATTGGAATGATTTCGACGCTGCAGCCTCATTAGGTGTCAATAATGAGAGGAAATTTTCATCTTTGAGCACCTTTCTTATCTGTGGACCGTCAAAGATTCCTTCATTGATTTTTGCAATAGAAAGTCTTGGGAAAATCGAGCTTAAATGCTCGATCGCTCGGCCTTCTTTGTCTAACGCTTTGCCGAAATTTTTGAAGAGTCCAAGTTTTATGTGTAATGGTGGAAGGATGATGTTTTGTTTCTTCACCAGAGGCTTGTATTGTATGCAACGTTGTCCGAGCCCATAACGATGTTTTCTCTTTCGGGCCAGATCTTTCTCGTGTAATGGTGTATCCGAGCGCGGCTGTCCCAGAGACTCTTCATACTGTTCTGATTCCAATAATTTGACCATCATCTCGTACGTTTCTTTGGTGTTGACAGCATGTCCGATTGGGATTGACAGTTTTTCGTTTCCAATATTTAAGATAACTGCTTTCAAACTATCTTTACTGCTCTCAATAAATAATTGCCACTCTGTTGCATCGTAAGGCTGTCCTAACTCCTTGAACAAACAAGGAATATCCATGCAAAAGCATATTTTACCTTTTTGCACGATATATTTTGAATAAGATTTATCACGGTCTCTGTAGTACGTTATTTTGACATTTGAATCCAAAAAGTTGTATTGTCTCATCCGAGATGCATGTAATTCTGCTTTCTCTTTTGAGAACTCTAAGTTTCTCACCCAATCATTTAGTTCAGTCTGGGTTAGAAGACGGGACTCTTGACTCGGTTCGTATGCACTGTCAGTGGTTTTTTCTTCTGGTAAACTGCAGCTCAGGTGGAGCTCGGATGAAGTAGGACACTTGGGAATGGGAAATGCATCCGAATGTGGAACCGGACAAGTGACAGATTGTACATTTTCAAACTGCCACCGCATATTTTTTCCAATGCCAGTCTGTTCGCTCAGACAAAAATAGCAATCGGTCGCATGGCAAAATGGTTTTCTCCAAATCATTGGATCGCCGAATTTCATGTGCCGCCTAAAGTTAAAAAAAAAAATTGTAATCCATAAAAATATTTCTTAATAATATCATACAATATAACACTAAATACATACTCTGCCGAGTGAGAAGGCCATCCCATAAGATTCATATGGCAAGAAAGACATACTATAATACTTGGTGTCCATTCTTTATCAAGATTTTTCGCTACTAATCCAAAGTAATGTAGATAATTCTCTAGTAGCAAATAACTAAAATTCCGCTAATTGTTCATTACGACATATTTACCACAAATATAGCAGAAATTATCTTGGTTGTTTACGCACTCAAACTCTCGTTTTTTCTGGCTCATTTTGTAAATTTTCGACTCTAAACTACTGAACAGATTGGAAAACAATATGAAAAGCGATTGTTGGAAATTTTATTAACTCTAATTTGAGACCTCGTGCGACCCAATCTGACGTTTATAACTCGATGTATGGCCTAACATGTGAAGCTACCGCCGAAAAAAATGGAAAAAAATTTCAAAAAATCATATCTCGAAAACCTATCCATAAAAAAATTGTTTAATGTGATTTTCGAGTTTCACGAGCCAAAATACATAGGAAAAAAATAGTTGCATTGAATGTACATTTTTGCTGTAAACTAATAATCAATGCAAGTAAACATAATATTTTTAACAATTTATTATGGTTTATAACTATCTTGACTTAGAGTAATACTAGAAAGATGCGGGTTTCTCCTAAATTTTCAGCTTTTCTTTACATTTTAGATAGGAAAAAATATCAAATAATTAAAATTATTAGGACAAAAAGACGCTCAGTAACTACTTGAAGGAAAATTTACATTTATAATATGATCCGTATAAAAAATTTGAAGAATATTTTAAATATCTGTTTTATTTCAGAAAAATATATTCACAAAAAAGAAAGATTTTAAAAAAAATTATTCTCTCTATTATGTGCTTATTATTTGTTCTTGACAAGAGAAAAGAGCAGATAGTTATGAGCAATAATACATTTTTCAAATAATTATGTTCGTTAACTTAATTTAATTATTACCTCACTCTTAGTAAAAAGTTGAAAAAGAGTGGAAAATGTCAGACAAAGCCGCAACTATATAGCATTACTATGAAAATATAGTTTTGGACAAAAAGTTGAATATTTCAAAAAAGCCGCAACCTTTGATCAATATTCAAAAATAATGTTATTCAAGTAAGTAAGTATACCATTAAGCAATTTCCCTTTCAGGGTAGGCGTGACACTACCCGATTTGGGTATTGAAAATTAATATAAATTGTTTAAAAAATCATTTTTGTTTATTTTAGTAAATTGTTACCTCACTCTAATTTGAAGGTTACCAAAAAGTAGAAAATTTTAGAAAAACGTACAATTTTCTAGCATTTTTCTTAGAGAATATTATCATAAATAATAATGAATTGTTTGAAAAATTATTTTTGTTACATTTATTTGATTATTGCCTCAGCATAGGTGAAAATTTGAAAGTCAGTTGAAAAATTCGGAAAACCGCGAATTTCTTACTCTGTTCTAAAATTCTCTAAACAATTCATTTAAACAGCTAATTATCAATAGAAAGTAGTATTCTTTCTGAAGTGACTCCACCTGAAAAACCAAAATTTTCCGATTGGTCTCAAACTTCGACAAAATGTATACGTATTTCTATAGGTTGTGAAAAAAACGTTTGCTATCTGGACAAGTATTTCTTCAGAAAGATGATTAATTTCTCTGTTTTTTGCGTGTACCATCGACTGCAGCGATTTTTCGTTATTTCTTCAATATTGGATTTTTTACTCCCATTGATTAAAATCATTAAAAATAAATAAATATTTGATCTTCAAAAAGGAAGATCAAGAATGAATAATCTTTTAATTTCTGCAATTATTAAATTATTAATATTAAGAATAATAATAATTATTATTATTTATGTTAATTAATTCTAATTTGATTTATATGAATTAATTTAATATTCGATATAAATAATATTATCAATAGTTTATTATTAATAATTAATTATTTCATTTTCAGTTTTCACTTGAATATGTTTTTCTTCACGTTTCATTCAAATTTTCACCCCCACTGATTTAAAGCATTTTCTGACAAAGAAAATACATGATCTTCAAAAATGAAGTTCTAGAATCAATTTTACCTTTTTGTCGAGAAATTTCAATATTTGAGATAATTATTTATCAAAAGATAAATAATTATTACTATATGTTGTTGAATAGGAATCTTTGGTGTGATAATATTATTCTTGAAATGAAAAGAAGTAATCTGTCTGAAAGCCAAATTTCATAAGCTTCAATTTAAAAAAAAATTGAAAATCGGTTACCCAGAGAAAAGTTAGGTTTAAATTTAAGAAAGTGTTCCCCGAACTACTATGTTTTTCTTTTTCAAAATGAAAGTATATTTAAAACCCGTAAAAATTTGATTTCTTTTCAACAAAAAAAAAACAAATTCTTCTTTAATGTACTCTCTTAATCTAAAGGGGTGGAATTTCACTATTTCAATTTGAGAAATGTGAGCCAATAAAAGTTGTAGAAAATTACTAATTCGATTGGTTGAAATAATCAATAATTCGACAGTGGAATATTACTATTTGCGTAACGAAAATATATTAATTTATTTAGGGCTGTATATATAAGTTTAAAAAAAATGTAATGGAAAACTTCTCAACTAGAAATGTTTACTAAAAGAACGCGATTGTGTAACATTGTCAGCATTATTGAAACAGTGTGATGACGAAATTGTAAATCTCTTCAAAATACAATGTAACTTCCACAATAGCCAAGAAATGGAGACAAGACTTATTTACACACCTAATCCTTTTTTACCGCACTTCAGTCACATTAGAAATAATCACTCTGATACTTGTACACTTCTACAAAGACAACGAAATTTCATCAAAGATAACAGCAAGCACCTGACAAAGGTCACCTAAAAGGTTTTTTTGTATCTTCTGAAAAATTTCAATTTTCTCAGTTTGGCTGTTATGGTTTAACACCCTTAAGTGAATGTACATATTTGTCATTTTAGAAAAATGAACATGAAAAAGGAGAGTGGTCAGAGCTTTTTTAGCACATGTATATAGATCTGACCCTACCCCTCTACTAAAATTTTCAAGGAAAGTAAATGAAGATTCCTTATTTCAAGTATGCGTTGCGAAATGCTTCAGTGTCTCGACTCCACCCCACCATCGAAGTTTAGACAATCATTTTGAGCAATAACGCGATAAATGCTAGTATATATATAAAAGTCGAAAAAAATCAACATTTTCTCAGTTATAGGACCAGACATCTTTTTAAAATTAGTTCTCTTTTTCT
This sequence comes from Andricus curvator, assembly GCA_932195095.1. Taxonomy (NCBI): domain Eukaryota; kingdom Metazoa; phylum Arthropoda; class Insecta; order Hymenoptera; family Cynipidae; genus Andricus; species Andricus curvator. The sequence continues at coordinate 363,268 of CAKNYM010053048.1, read as the reverse complement.
ATAAAAATGAAGATTTATACTTGTATTCTCCTCGCAACTCTTATGACGTTTTTCAATTCTGTTCGTAAGTAGAATATAATATTAAATTAATCGTATATTAAAATATCTAATATTCAGATATCGACTATACTCCTGAGAAGATTTAAAAGATATCTCACACTCACATGTTATCATTTTTCATCAAAACAATTTGAATCCAATCTTTTTGCATTCACATTTTTTTACAAAAAATGTAGTTCTAGTCTTCTCTAGCCGACAAAGAACATTTTTTTCCACCATTCTGTAAAAAAATATCTATACAAAGTTTTTTCACAATTTTTTTCATTACTACTATTTCCAAAATTATTGAACATTTTTTAAGTTTATTGGGCTTTGCACTAATCAATAAAACTACCTTAAAATATAAAACTAAGTGATTTGATGAAAGATTTGAGAAAAATGTATAACCTTGTTTCATTAGATTTTACTACCGTTTATTGCGATCGAAATCATTACTCATAATATTGAGGTTATCTTGAATCACGCTTTGTTTCTCGAAAAATGCAGAAAAAAAATTATTAGAAAATTATGTTCTTCATGAGTATTTTTCTTCTAAATGATAGGGGAGACCACCCTACAGTAGATAATCGTTAATTACAAGCACAAATATAAGTGAAATAATTCATTCCAGTTTCAATATATTACCACCTATCGTGCCTAACAATTAATTACATAAAATTAATTATTTTACATATATTAGTATTTAAAATAAGTGATTATTTACTGTAGGATAATTATCTACTGCAGGGTGAACTCGGTCCATCAAGCAAACACCTCCACAATCAAAATTCTCAAATTTCTGTGTTTCAGAATTTTGGGCTATTTTTAGGCTGTATTACCGATTTTTGGGCTCCACTAATATTTTTGAAAATTTAAATTTTGAGTGGAGATACTGAATTGACTCAGGGCAGCTCCTCCACTATATAAAAAATTTGAAAAAATAAGAAATCAAACACGACAGAATCTTGGGCTCTTATTGGGCTCTCGAATGCATACACATTTTCTTTTGAAGACCAACCCTACATATGAAAAATCAAACACCTATTCCAAAATTCAAATTGAAATTTTAAAGGCGTTAAGGGTTAAAGCCCAAGATCGGAGCTGATATTTTTGTGGAGCCCAAGAATCCGAGACTCTATTGATATTATAAAATTCTCAAAAAGACTACTTTTTGACAAAGTCCAAAAATGAGAGATTCTGTTCACGAAATGAAATTCTCAAAAAGATAATTTTTTGGCAAAGTCGTACAGACGGTGTACAGAGGTGACAGTTTTTTGCGTCAAGGGTTGAAACCCAAAAAACAGAGTTCATATTTTTGACGGACCCTTGAATCAGAAACTCTATTTAGACTATAAAATTCTCAAAAGATAATTTTTAGACAAAGTCATACTATCGTAGTTAAAAGGGGTTGGTTTTCTACTTTGAGGGTTAAACCCTAAAAATCGGAGTTGATTTTTAACGTTAAGGTATTTGCAGAAAAAAATTTGCTTATAAATTTTAGTATGTTAAAAGTCTCTGATTTTTGAGCTCCTCAAAAATACCAACTTTAATTTTTGAGCTCCAAACCCTTAAAGCAAAAAGTCTTTTTGGGAATTTTACATTTTCAATAGAGTCTCTGATTTTTGGGCTCCTTTGAAATTTCAATTCGAATTTTTACATGGGTGTTTGATTTTTATATGAAGGGATGGTTTTTGAAAAAAAATTTAAGTTCGAGTCAAGTCAGTACCTCCACTCGAAATTTGAATTAAAAAAAAAAGTAGTGGAGCCTCGAGGATATAAAGAAAATTAGGAATTTCGATTGTGGAGGTGTTAGCTTGATGGAGCTGGTGGTCTCCCTACAGCTTTTTCTGCGATTTAATTTCTAAGACAGTATAATTCATTCATTGCATATTTCAGATTGCTTTAATTTTCTTTCCTTTTAATTTTAGTAAATTCTAATTTTAATTTGATTCATAAAAAATTAGTCTAATTAGGCACCATGAACCTATAAAAAAGGGTTTCGTAGCCTACTGAAAAGTTCATTTCTCTCCTACTTCCCTTCCCACACTGGCCGCTAATTCCCCTCCCCAATATACCCCACCCAATTTCCGTTTTCTGATATTCCATACCCAATTTCTCCTCCCCTCATTACACCTATGATTTTCCCCCTTGCAAAGCATCTCTCCCCTTCCCTACTTCTCCTATCCTACTTGCCTTTCCCTACACTTAACGTGCTCACCAACCTCAACTTTACTCCCTATCGCCAATACTCCCCCTCACCCACGTTACTTTCGTCGTGAATCGTTTTCTTCCATTTGACAGAAATGTCCAAAATTACTTTTTAATTTTACTCAAACATACTGATCCGGATATATTACGGACCCATTCCTTACGCTTTTCCATCCCACAAGGAAATTTTTGCCAGTATTGATTTCAAAATTGAATTATTTAAATCTTTAAAATATACATTTTTTTATTGCTTCGAATGAAACAATTTACCCGAAATACCTTATGTCTAAAACTTTTTGAAAGCAATTTTTGTGTGTCCATTTAAAGAATACTTTTTTTTACAGAATCACGACCACGACCGTCAAATCAAAATGAGGGCTCTAATTTCGGCCAGCAACCTTCTTTCCATGAGGGTAGCAAGTTACCTCTACGCCCAGATCCCGCAGGTCCACATTCTTAATTTTATTCTCAGCTTTTCAAATATAGGGGGAATAAAACCGTTAGAAACTCCTCCCCAAATATACTCTGAATCGGTCCCTAGGGTTTTTTATAACACAGTCATACATTGTGGACAATGGTAACAAAATTGTTGGTACCGATAAAAAAATTTACCGGTACCAACAATTTCTTTAAGCATATATTTCAAGCATACTGAAGGAGCTGTCATGTATTTTAGGGTGAAGTCATGTGATTTGAAAGGTTTTTTTCAACGTCTCGTGGAGGTGGGAAGGCATCCCGGTAACTGCTCACAGAAATAATTTTGGTCAAAGCCCTAACTCATTTCAACATTGCGTGGGAGCGCACTATGGGTGGTTTTGATCAATTTTGTCTCCAAGTCGTAGAACTTTTGATAAAAATGACCTAAAGTGATTCGTTTTTTTTAAATTGAAGATTTCGTTGAAGATAAATCCTTAGCCAATGTAGGAAAAATATAGAGAAAGTGTACACAAATGTTTTGACCTGGTAAATCTATGTAGAAAGTTAGCAATTTTTGCAAGAAATTTTGTTTATCGATTACCACAAGCGTATGTAGATATTATATTTTATGTTCTATATACGTCTTTTGTTAGATTTTTGCATGCTGATTTCAAATCCTGCCTGTAAATTATCATAAGTTTGATGGTTCTGAGAAAAAGACGATGGGAGTCGATACTTTAATCCTTAGAGGAAATCTTTATTTTAATCAAAGCAAATTCCATCATTCGGAGTATTGGAGGACTTCTGGGGTGACTGATTTCATATCCAAATTCAAAATGACGAATCCAACATGGCGAATCACAATTGTAGAAATTAAACCGATTTGACTACAGAATGCTACACCGGGGTTTTTCGGGTCAATGATTTCAAATCCGAACTCAAAATGTCATAATTCAAAATGACGAATCAAAATTGTAAAAATAAAACCCTATTAAATGAAAATTACTGCATTTGGGTTTTTCGGCTTGCTTATTTTATATCTGAAGTCAAAATGTCAAGATTCAAAATATCGGATCTAATATCGTGTGCTATGTACGTCACACGGAATATTTTTGTTGAAAATGACACAACTTGAAAAATGTTTGAACATTTATTTTAGTAAAAATTTCTGCTATGAAATAGTTATGAAGTTTGATATTCTGAGTTTAGATTTAAAATCAGTGACCCGAAAAACTCCCGTGTAGCATTTTGTAGTCATATCGATTAAATTTTTAAAATTGTGATCTGCCATTTCGGATTCGCCATTTTGAGTGCTGATATTTTCATTTTGGATTTGAAATCGGGAACCCCAGAAACCCTTATATACTCCAAATGATGGAATTTGCTTTGATTAAAATAGTGCATTCCTTTAAGGAATCAAATAGCGAATTCCATCCTCTTTTTCTCAAAATCATCAAGTTGCACAATAATTTACAGCAGGTCGGATTTGGAATCAGCATGTAAAAATCCTCAAAAAAATGAATGCAGAACATGAAATATAACATGTGTACGTCAAAACATTGATTACACTATCTCTATATTTTTCCCATATTCGCTAAGGATTTACCTTCAATTTGAAAAAAGTCATCCCTCTGGGTAATTCCTTTCAAAAGTTCAAAGATTTTGAGACAAAATTGATCAAAGCCGCCCATAGTGATGCGGAAAAGCAGTCCTGTGACTGGTCACACAAATAGTGTAAGTCTATTCCCTACCCCTTTCCAACATCTTGTGGGGGCGGAAAAGCACACCTAGGTCTGTTCACGAAAATAAGTTAGGTCAAACCTCTATCCCTGCATCTCTCTGATGCGTCATCTGTGATTAGTCACAGAAATAATTTCAGTCAAGATAGCCAATATTGAGGATCAAAAAGTAGCATTAAACTCATTACAGGAAAACTAATTTTTCAATATTTTTGACCTTGTTCGAATTTTCGGTAGGCACCATTTTTTTCATACGATAAAAAATTATTTGGGTTTAGAAGAAAAATTCAAAATTAAATTTGTAATTGTCTAGAATCGCGACTTTTTGAATTTTTCGATTCCACGCGTTTATGATTGAAAAAATGTTGCATTTAATACTTACGCTCCTGTTAATTGCTAGGATAGTATTAGGAACAAAGCACAGTATTTAGAAGTACTTTCTGATTTATCTACAGAACGTACAGTTCTGGGCTAAGGAATCAGGTTCAGAATTAAATGAATTCACGAGGGATTTCAAACAGAGACTTACCTGAATTTGGGGAGAAACAGCTCTGAGGAAAATGCAACAACAACTCTTAACGAAAATTGAAAGGTGATAATCATTTGACGAGAGAGAGAGAACGTCGTGATAAGAGAGAGATACGATGTAGATGTTCGAAGATGTGGAAATCGTTGGTTACCTTGTTCGAAGATCTGAGAGATTATGAGGTTCAGTAATATGATTCATCGGCACAGATTTCTTCTGGAGTTGATTCAAGAATCGTGATATCGAATCAGATTTTGTAATCAGAATTAAAGAACTAGAATCTGAAGATGCGCTTGGAGAGTATTTGAGCACGAATAGAATTTCCAATCAGAGCTTCACTTCAGAAAAGTGTTGCAAATAGTAAACTTCCAAACTCAAAGATTTGACTGAATGGATTGTACCGAAACTAGGACTTAGTTTCTGAAAATTGCAATAACTACACCAAAAGCGCGACCGCCGCAACTGAAAATGGTACTCCCTTTACTGGGAGGGGTAGAGTTCGTTGACACAAGTGTTTGTTGATACAAAATTTTATTGACATTAGATATTCATTGACCCAAGAGTTCATTGATTCAGGAATTTGCTGTCCTCTTCGAAACAATTAATGTGTGTCCAGTTATCATCCCACTAATCAATGCTTTCTAGATGCCATCCTGTGTATGAGTTCCATCTTCTTTACTGGTTATTTCCTTAGCGTTGAAAAGCGGTTAAGTGGAAGCGTTCTTCCTTTGGCCTCTTTCTCTCTCTTCCTCACACTCTCTCTGTATCTCTTTCTCTTTCTGAATCAATGCAATTTATATCCTCTCCTACTATCTTTTGATGGAGCCGCCTCTATATGACATAGTTTCGTTGCCAATTCCTTTGAGTTTAAAAATGGTTCACAATTGAATATATATATATATATATATATATATATCCCCGAAGATCGTGAGCTCGTTGACAGAAGCGCTATACGACACCTTTGCGCTGGAGAGACCTATACATACTTGGGCGTGCCGCAAAGCCGCATTCAGAACGTGACATCTATAAAAGATACTCACCGATGCAGATACAAATGTCTCATCCGACGGATTTGGTCTTCCGAACTGTCAGCGAGGAATAAAGTATCAGCGACGAAGATGCTTGCCGTCCCAGTAGTACTCTATTCATTTGGAGTAGTTCCATGGACGAAGGCGAGCTCAGATCCCTCGATATCGGGTCCCGAAAGGTTATGCACATGAAAAAAAGCATGCACCTTAAGTCTTCTGTTCCACGACTTTAGATCTCTCGCCGTCAAGGTGGTCGCGGAATACTGAATCTTGAATGTCTTCACAACAGGATTATTCTAGGTACAGCACATATGGTCGCAAATGGACAAGACCCTCTTCTCAAAATGGTCAGGAAACACGAAGAAATGGGCAAATAGGCGTTTCTGTACAAAGCAGCGGAGGAGGCTGCTGAAACACTCGGCCTTTACTTCAATATCAGGGGTGAGCACAATGCATCAGGAGAAAAAGTTCCGCGAACAGCTCCTCGACAAGAGGATGCACGGCATCTTCCAAAGAAATGTGGAAGATCAGTCGATGTCGTATGAGCTAACGTTTGCTTTCCTTAAATCGCCCAGATTGAAGTCGGGCACGGAGGGCTTCATTTTGGCATGTCAAGACGGTGTCATTTCCACTCTAGCATAACGTCGCAACATTTTGAGCCAAAACATTCCCGATGATAGCTGCAGAGCGTGTCATGCACACCCCCGAGCATCTAGGACACATACTATCTAGTTGTCCAACTCATGCGGGAACGACCTACATCCAAAGGCACAATGCGGCACTGAGAGTGCTTTATTACCATCTCTGTCACTCTTACGGCATTAGTCCAAATACCGCTCCGCTAAACGCGCCTAGGGAAATAGAGTCAATTGTCGAAAATGAGAAGTGCCGCATATACTGGAACTTCATATTCTCGACAATTGTTTCTGTTGCGCACTCGAGGCCTGACATAGTTCTCCTTGACTTTGAGAAACGAACCATGTTCGTTATCGAATTTTCAGCACCAGCTGACAAAAACGTCACAGCCAAAGAGAAAGAAAAGAAAGAGAGGTACAAAGACCTTATAAGGGAGTTGCGACGGTTATACCCGGCATATTCTGTTAAGCTAATCGTCTTGATCATCGATGCTCTTGGAGGTGCCAAGGTTTCACTGGTTAATAGCCTGAAAAGCATCCCTGCGTATATATATATATATGAACACTTTGTGTCAAATTTTTCTGTGTACATTTGAAGGTCGCTAATATATTTTTTTTGCAGGATTAATTGGGAGCCTTACGCCTGACGCCTTCTATAATACTTTCTCACCTGCTACCAGGACATATATACATCAACCCACTGCAGGTCCAGTTTCTAATTTTTATACTCAGCTTCTCAAGTGGAGAGGGGAATGTATCCTTTAGACATTCCACCCACAGAAAATTCTCTGTATTCGCCCCTAGGATATTTTATAATCTATAAAGTATTTACTCAAAGTAAATTTCCTAGGGGCACATGTTAACATTAACCGAACTTGCTTGAATTATTAGGAGACTTAATTTTTTTTCATAGGGTGGAAAATTGTAAGGATTAGAAGAAGAGTTCAAAATTAAATTTGTAATTGTCTAGAATCGCGCCTTCAGAATTGAATATTTCACGCGATTAATTCAACAAAATTTACATTTCATACTTACATGTACACATACGATTGTGATCTTAAGTACCTCATTGAAAAATTCATATGTTTCAATCGCATCTTCTTTAATCATTAAGACATAAACATTTTTCTCGCTCCAAATTCAAAATTTTGAAAAATACATCGCATCCAAAACTCTTCGTGCGAAGTTTTTCTGTGGGGATTTAAAGGTTGCTCATTTCTTTACAGGATCAAATACAGGACCGTCTCATCTAAATGGAAGCCCTACTAAACTGGGCATCTCGCAAAATGTCCAAGCTCCCATCGGGACACCTGTACGCAAATCCAAAGCAGGTCTGGATTCTAATTTTTACAAGCTTCTCATGTAGAGGGGAAAATGTGACCTATAGACCCCTCCTCCCCATAAGAAAATCATCTGAATTCGCCGCTGGAGTGTTTGAGAAAGTATTTACTGAAAGAAAAGGCATAGCGGCACATTAGCTGTTCTTGCTCGAATTCATAGTAGACACAGTTTTTTTATACGATGAAAAATTGTTTGGATTTGAAAGAAAAATTTAAAATTAAATTCCTAACTGTCTCGAGTCGCATCTTGAGGATTTTTTATTTCACGCAATTTTTTCAAAAAAACATTACATGTAATACTTAGGTGTACCCATACGTTTCTGATCTACGATACATGACATCTATAAGTTTTAGTTGCATTTTTTAAAGCTTCAAAAGATAGGCTTTTTCTCGCTCGAAATAAAAAATTTGGGCTGAATACTTTGTATCTACTACGCTTCGTGGATATTTTTTCAGTGTAGATTTAAAGGTTGCTAATTTTTTTTTTTTTAAGGATCTGATCTACCTTCATCAAGTCTATCTGGAACCTCTAACTCTGGCACCTTCCAACATTTCCCACCCGTCACCAGGACACCTCGATACCAACAAACCACAGGTCCATATTCTAATTTTTATTCTCAGCTTGACAAGTCGAGGGGGAAATGTGACCTTCAAATCGCCCCCCCCCCCCCTAAATATTATCTGAACCGACCCCTGAAGTGTTTTATAAAGTATTTACTCAAATAAAGTGCATAGGGGCACATTTTTCAATTAACTAACCTTGCTTGAATTCTTAGTGGACATCATTTTTTGTATACGATGAAATATTGTTGGGATTTGAAGGAAAAAATCAAAATTCAATTTGCAACTGTCTAGAGTCGCATCTTGTGTATTTTTCATTTCATAATTTTTCCCGCTCCAAATAAAAAATTTTGCCTGAATACTTTGTATCCACTACTCTTCGTGGAAAATTTTTCTGTGTAGATTTAAAGCTGGCTAATCTTTTTTTAAGGACCTGGTCTACTATCATCAAGTCCATATAGAAGCCCTGACTTGGACAACTTCCATCATCACCCACCTACCCCCAGGATAACTGGATATCAACAAACCACAGGTTCAGATACTAATTTTTATTCTCAGCTTGACAAGTGGAGGAGGAAATGTGAACTCCAAATCCCCCCGCCTAAATATTCTCTGAACCCACCCCTGGGGTGTTTTATAATGTATTTTCTCGAATTAAAGTGCCTAGGGGCACATGTTTCCATTAACTGACCTTGCTCTAATTTTTAGTAGACATAATTTTTTTATACGATGAAAATTTGTTGGGATTTGAAAGAAAAAGTCAAAATTCAATTTGTACCTGTCTAGTGTCACATCTTGAGTATTTTCCATTTCACGCGATTTTTTCAAAAAAACATTATATTTAATACTCACGTGTACGCATATGTTTCTGATGTAGGGTACATGATAACATTCATAAATTTTAATTGCATTTTTTAAATCTTCAAGAAATAAGCTTTTTCTCGCTTCAAATACAAAATTTTGCCTGAGTACTTTGTATCTTTTCGCGGAAAATCTTTTGGTGTAGATTTAACTGTTGCTAATTTTTTTTAAGGATCTGGTCTACTATCATCAAGTCCATATAGAAGCCCTGACTTAGACAAATTCCATCATCACCCACCTACCCCCAGGATAATAGGATATCAACAAACCACAGGTCCAGATACTAATTTTTATTCTCAGCTTAATAAGTGGTGGAGGAAATGTGACCTTCAAATCCCCCCGCCTAAATATTCTCTGAACCCACCCCTGGGGTGTTTTATAATGTATTTACTCGAATTAAAGTGCCTAGGGGCAGTCCATATAGCACCTGGACATTTTTTCTAGGCTTGGACCCCCCCCCCCCGCGGGGGGGGGGGGGGCGGTGGACGTCCACCCCGCACCCTTCTCATCTATCCACGTGGACTTATTTTATACTTTCTAAACATATAGATATTATTGGTATTCAAAAGCTACGACACCAAAAGAAGCCCGGAATTGGCCGAAATTTTTTTTTGTAAATAGTCTTCATAATACAAAGTAGAAAGTCCCAACAAAGTAGTAGAGGTTTATGAAGTTTAATACGTATTTCCTATATATAGCCGTTAAAATGCAGATATTTTTTTTTATTACGATATAAAATTTTGAAACTTTGTTTAATAAATAAGATTTTGTTACATTCAATCAAAAATGGAAATTGTAGAGGTTTAGAGGCAAAAATGGAGTGGTTTCAAATACTATGGACTTTTTGATTGTGCCATGGTAAAAAATTAACATATTGTATTGCTGAAATATCAGTCGACAAGTAAATGTGGAAAAAACTGTTTTTATATAATTTAATTTTTAATGCGAAATATAGATTCGGAAAAGCGTTCCAAGATTACAATTTAAAACGTATGTTGTGATTAATTTTCCATGTCACTAAAAAGCAATCAATTAACTGTAGGTGTAAATCACCCATTGCAATGAATTTTTTTCAAGAACCCCGAAACATGTCAACTTTAATTTTTAATTTTCTCAATAACAGTGAAATATACAGTCAAATACAGCTGATTTGAAAATTTCAGTATAAAAAATTTAAAAAAATCAAATTCACCCGTGTGAAAAATAAGGGTTGCAACCCCTCGGTATGAAAAATATGTCGCAATGAGCGTCTTTTTGTAGGAAATAATCTGACGTTTATTTGGTTCAAAAATACTGATCCGTTTTTGGGATAATGAAGAAAACTGTTTTTGAGGGTAAACTTTGAGGGTGGTTTTCACCCCTTTGATTAGCAAATTTGAACGTGAAAAAATACGTGCTTGTTTTTTTTTATACACTAAAACATAGTACAAAATGAATAAAATCGATGAGGCACACCTCGGGAAGCAATAAGTTAACTGTAGGGGTAATTAACCCCTTGCAATGCATTTTTTTCAAAAACGCAGAAACATATCAACTTTAATTTTTAATTTTCTTGATAAAAGTACAATATACAGTGAAATTCAGCTTATTTAAAAATTCCTGTATAAAAAAATGGAAAAAATCACATTCACCCTTGTGAAAAATAAGGTTTGCAACCCAACCGCAATAAGGGTTGCTAAACCCAATTTTTCACTCATGGGATTTTTTTGGGACCTTATAAAATAGACCAATGGGTATGTCAACTCGATATACCTAATATTGACAAATTCTGAATGAAGTTTACAAAAACGTATTTTTTCTTCTTTTGGAAAATACATGCTAAACTTCACGTCGCCTGTGGAATCTCTAAATATCATTTTTTTCTAAGAAAAACGCATTTGTTTTAACTTTGTGGGCGATATGCATGAAAATTGAAAAAAAAATTTGGACATACCTTGTCCACCTGGAATACGTCTGGACCCCCCGAGCACCTCGTGGATAATCGTGGGCTTTTGCCATACCCCCTCCCCACAAAAAAAACTGTCCACGTGGTATATGGATGGCCCCTTAGAGGGCATAATTTTTTTCCAGAATTTTCGATTTTATTAAATTATGATTAAAAAAATATTACATTCAATAGTTATGTGTACCCATACGTTTGTGATCTTTTTCCTCGCTTCAAATAAAAAATTTTTCCAAAATACTTCGCATCCAAAACTCTTTGTAGGAAAAGTTTCCTGTACAGATTTAAAGGGAGATTCTTTTTATTTTCAGCACCAAATCCAAGAGCAAATCTCGCCCAGGCCAGTTATGAGAAGCCACCTGTTGCGGTGAGCCCAATTCTATTTATTGAATATTGGTTTGTGATGTACAGAAAAAAATCGAGAACTAAAAGAAAAATTAAGCCATAATTGGTTCATATTGAGCAATACGAATATTGAAAGCAATTTTGTAGTTTCTCAGTTTTAACATTGATCAAGATCTGTGTGCCATACTAGTATTTTTTACTGCAAAAAGTCCTCAACCAACAAATTTTTTCAAAATAAGTTGTAATTTAAAAAAAAAATTAATTATTCGAGTTTAGGTTGTAGAGTTTTCGTTTAAGAACCCAATTTCATAATCAGTTTTTGATCAGTTCATAACAAATATAAGCCAAAAGAATTTCAGTACTCGGTACTTTCAAAAACTAAACTAAACTAAATAAATTAAAAATGAATTCTAATTTTTTTAAATTTTGGATAATGTTTTTTACTCTATTGGTGGAAATTAATAATTACTGCAAAATCAAATTATTTATCAAAAATTTTGTTCTTGAAATTAAAATTTCATATTTTCAAAAAAGCGCTTCCACCATTATTATTTCTTTAGCCAAAACGCGTGGGTTTTATTAGAGAATAATATTTCGCAAAAAAATTTAAGCTTTTCAAATTATAGAGATGGCTCGCCGGAGAATGGTACTCCGTCGATCGCATTGAAGGAAAATTCTTTTTTGGATGGTTTCTTCCAAGACATCCAACACTGCTGCAACATCTGGATGCGGCCAGAGCGAGCTGGCTGCGTATACGCATACTCACCCCAGGTACAGATTTCAATTTATATTCTCCACTTCTCAAGTGTAGGGGGAAATTTTACATTTAGTGCCCCCCCCCCTCCCAAATATTCATTGAATCCGCCCTTGGGGTGTTTTATGAAATAGTATTCACTCGAAGTAAAGTTTTTTGAAGCATATGATAATATTAAGCGACCTTTCATAAATTCATAGTGGACATAAATTTTTTTAAACAATAAAAAATTGCTAGGATTCAGAAAACAAATTCAACATTTATACGCCAATTGTCTAGAATCGCGCCATTTCCGAATTTTTGAGTTTGCGGTGAATTTTTGTTAATTATCTTTCCTCTGACTACAATATGAATAATCAAAAGGGGTAGATCGTAAACGTTCATTAACGAATCAAACCTTTATGACTTTCGACCTAATTAACATCATTTAGTTTTTCTTCCTGACTCTGGTGAGGTTAATTTTTCTCTTTCGAAATCCGCTAGAAAATTTAAAAATGGCTGCGGTTTTTCTAAAAGTAATTTGATTGAATTTCCTCAAAAACAGCATCTCTTTGTTTCTTCTTTCTTTGTTAATTTTGTACTTCTTGAAAAAATACATCCATTGAGTATTAATAGGACCAAATCATTTTTGTAACCATGAGAATTTTTTTAAAATTAAATTCCTACATTTTTGTTACGAACACTAAAGGATTTTTTATGTTTGCGTTTTCGACTATGCCAAAAAACACCAAAACCCCCTAAACAAATTTTTTAGTTGTACTGGTAGCAAAACCATATGATGTTCGTACATTTTTTCTAATCTAACTGAGAAATCGATTTTTAATTACCTTCATTGTAAGGTATAGTTATCTGTTCCAGCAAAACTATAGCTCGATTTCGTTTTCTAAGAAAATATAGCTGTATTCTCTAAATATCAATCTGCCTTAGCTGAATGTTTCTATCTACAAAATTTCTAAATCGCGAAATTGAACTAAAACAGCTATATATTTAGGTAACACATTTATATTTTTTTGGCAGAGGAAATTCAGCTATACATTTAGCTGGAACAGCCTAAACATATTTTCAGTGGTTCGAAGTAGTAGATTGGTAAGTTTGTTGACATTTTATAGTGAAAATCTTCTGACTATCGTTTAGCAACTGGTAATCTAGAACTGAAATCCTCTGTTTCTAATTAATATGAAAATTAAATTTCATCGAACTTTTATTGTCTCTCCCGAAAATTTGTCAAATGTAGGGTAACTTGGTTTGCTGTGTCACCCTAGAAATATTAGTAAACTCACCAATTCGTCCAATTCAGGAGTTTTGAGTAAATGATTGCATTCATCTGTATTATAATTAGTCACTATGTTTTTTTCACAGCATCAGTTAATGCTGGGCCAATGACGGTTCAAGTTAATGATTTCTTATTCCGTGGAGCAAATAAAATCGGAAGATTTCTAGGCATAACCAAGACGAATACTGTAAAAAAGTGGGTTTCAACGAGAACTGCTATCAAAGGAGGTAATTTGAGAAATAAAACACAATCTAAAACAAATATAAGAAAATTGAAGGCCGGATGCAATAACCACCTTAGCGCTAGAACACGCGCAGAAGTATTGTCCGCGAAGCAAAATTTGAAAATTGTTTAAATTTCAGTTTTGACAGTCCATATTTGTAGATAATTTTATTGCGCATCTTTTTTGCATGGCAACCAAATCCGTCGGTTGTTTTGTATTTTAGATATTCAAGGAAAACGCAATTTTTCGCCGAAAAAAAATGCCATACCCTTTTGCGTTCAACTCGCCTGATAAGCAGTCGTACACTCTTCTATTTCACCGTACGGGAATGATGCGAGAAAAATGATGAAGTTTCGCCTTTTTGAATATTTATAAAAAAATAACAGATTTAAATCATAAAAAGTCACCTACTTATGAAAGAAAACACCGATGAGCAAGTAATGGAAAGGGTTTTATAAATTTTTTTCACTCAGGAACTGGTTTTTAACGCACGTTCGGGAATGACGGTTTTGTTGTCAAAATGCACTTTTCAGTTTTAATATCGGATTCACAAAAAAGAGAGTTAATATTTTCAGCTCAATTTTAAAGAATCTTGTATCAAACGATACGCTTGATATTTCTGTATTTATTACTCAATTGTAACTACAATATTATACAAGAAAAAAAGACGTACGCTAATGACGATTGAAATGAAAAAAATCGAGGGACAGACTTTAAGGTTTCACAATATTATTTACCTGGCTTGGAAAATGTGCATAAATGAAACTAATGTTCATCTAAAGTTTACAAACTTGATACGTTAGGCGTTTTTCAGGTTACTGTAAAAAAAAGGAGAAAATCAGTTTATTCTTGTGCAAAGAGAGGTTGGGACGCCGTACGGTAATGACGTTTGGGGTGTTCGTACATTAAATTAAAGTAAATAGGAACAGAAATGAAAAAAAAAGAACTGACCATTTTGTAGAGGATGATAATAAGTATTTATTAAATTAAAAAAAAAACAGTACGACCTTCTAAGTTAATGTTATATAAGTGGGACTTCAAGTTTGCCTTCGATTTGAGAATTACCCATATATGCATCTAAGATTTCGAAAAAAAATATTATTTTAAATTCACTACACGGCTCTGAAATGTTTTTGAAACTTCGTAAACACCCTTACAGTCATAGAATATGTTGAAGAATGTCACATGAAATCATCAAGAAAAATATCGATTCCCGGCAATGATCTGGCGAGTTGAACGCAAAGAGGTATTGATTTTTTTCTGGTGAAAAATTTCGTTTTTCCTGAATAACTAAAAAACGAAACAACCTTCGAATTTGGTTGCCATTAAAAAAAAGATGCGCGATGAAATTCTCTACAAGTATGGACTGTCAGCACTCAAATTTAAACAATTTTTAAAATTTGCTCCGCGGACAATACTTCTCTGCGTGTTCGGGCGCTAAGATAGTTATTGCAGTCGGCTCTTCAGTTTTGTATGGAAAATCTATTTTTTTTCTTCGCTATGTAAGGTTTCATGGACCCCCCGAACCCCTAAGATCTAGATTCAAATGATGAGCCTCAGCTTCACAAGTAAAGTTTAACCTTTGAATGCCCCCCCCCCCCTCAAAAAAATTTTCGTTTAATCGGCCGCTGGGGTGCTTTATAAAATAGTATTCACTCAAAGCAAAGTGCCAAGAGCTAAACTCAAGTTAACAGTATCCGACCCCGCTGAAATTTTTAGTATATTCAATTTTTTTCAAGAATAAATAATTCTTAACTTTGTAAAATAATTAAAAATTTAATTTCTCCTTTTAGAATCCGGCGCGGCGCCTTAGTTATTAGTAGACTCACAGTTTCGTGCACCTCAATATTTCTAAATTAATGACTTTTTAAAAAGTTTTATTAAATTAATTAATATATGATTTTCTATAGGATTAGATAACGCTCCGGAGATCACACCTTCAGAGTATGATGTACTGGTACGCAATAAACAACCGTACGGACAATATCATAATGGTGCTTTTTACGCGTATGATCCAGAGCCCAAGAAATCTCCTCGTCCAGCAGGTAATTCGAAAACTAGAATATAATCTAAAATTAATTTTTTTTAAACTATTTTTTTTTTAAATTATGATTTATTTTGTGGCTCTATAAAATCTTCAACATCTCAAGGTCAATTCAATATAGAATATTTTTTGGACGACGAGTGTGGAATAACCTGCTTAGTAATTTTAAATTAAATGTTTTTTAATTATCAAAATAATAAACTTGATATTTTTTCTTACAGCATCAAGTTCAAGACGACGTCATTAAGATCGGCCGCCCACGTTATATATTGATGGAAAATAAAACAATAAAAAATGTTAAACTATCACGATAAATAAAAAGATTTAGCATTGAAACGTATTCTTTTATGATAATCTAATTTTTAATTTTCACATTTCCCAGTTTATTTTGGCGATATACCCCATCGTTTACACTACCGTGTGTTGCTAGCCGATTCGAACCTTTTCTTGTCCTACTCTCGATCAAGAGTACTCGCGTTTGATTTCACGTTGGTGGTATCTCTCCTAGGCTCTCCTAGGGCTACGTCACCCCCAGAAATCGGTTTCTGGTTTCCTGAGCCTGTCAGGTCGGGCACACCCTGCCAGTTGCTTTTCAGATCTCCCATCAACTGATTGGGCCAAGCCTGGTTTTCTTTGCCAGTTCGGTTCCATGAATTATTCTTGTGAGTATCCCAGCTGGAGAAAGGGTTGTTCCGTACGTCCTGTGCGCCGCAGCCTTCGCCAGTCGACCATTTTGTTTGCCCTAATTGGCTACCGTAGGGACCCGCGTCCGACCAATTATATGTGGGATCATTTGCTTTACTTGTGCGTCTAGCATAATATTCGGTTCTATTTAGACCCACCACTCGATGAAAAAATTATAAACCTTTCAAATGGTCCGAATAGATCGTGACCTTGTGCATTAAAATTGCATTTCTCACTTCTTTCTTGAAGTGTCGCCATAGTTGTGTTACCACATCTGATTCTGGAGGCGGTGGTATGAGATCCTTGGCCTTGGAAATCATTTTTATCGCGTGCTCATCCAGTCATTTTCCCTCGGATATCGTGAAAACCGTATTCCGAAAAGCTCGAGATTTTTTGTTGTATAGTTTTGTTCCAGAAACGCTTGACAAATTTAACTCTAAAATATTCGAACGTCTCCTCTTCGGTTTCTATGAGAGACCACCATTCTTGGGCTATTTGGCCGAGGCTAGCATACATGAGATATTGGAATTCTGATACAAAGTCTGTAGCTTTTATATAGCGTGCAATTTTACGCAGATGACGCATGGAACGTTCATTGGTTCTGCCATAGAATTTTGGCAAAGGCAAGTTTTTTAAACAGTGCGGCGCGGATCTTCTTATCAGCCTCGGTGCCCGTTTCTTTAACTTTTTCTTCTATTGAACTTTGGGAATTTGTGAGCTCTTCAATTGCGATTTTTGAAAGTTTTGATTTGTCCAAGTGGACCCTTTCTTCATTTAAACCGAACGTTCTTAATTTCCTTGTCGACCTTCTTGAGAATTATTTTTCTAATTGTGAGTGAGATAAAGAATTTAATTCGCTGTAGCTTGTGCCCTTTGGCCTTCTATTATTTTTCTCAAAACTTCGTTCCAGCGATGATTTTTCTTCATTGAGGGATTCGTCCAGGTTGTTCAAATATTTTTGAATAGCGCTTTTTCTTTGGGAATCGTCCTACTTTGACTCGATTTTTTTCGTGTATTTGTTGGGGCTCGCCATGTTAGGAGTTTATGTATTTTAATTACCAATTTTGTGTTACCACCACCTTTTTACTAAGTTTATACAGTTTAAGGAAAAAATTCGTCCACATTAACGAAACCCGAAAGATAGAGAAAAAATTATTTGACCCAGATATCTTTTTTTTTATATACAAACGCAGTAATATTGAAAAAATGTCAATGCTCACCGAATCGGATGGAAAAGAAGACTTATCTGCTCGTGCGAGAGATCGACGTGGTACTCCGTAGTTTGCTTGTGTGAATTTCGAAAAAGATGTCTGCGAACATCAATAATAAAGCGATTACGAAAGATGTTTTTCAGCGAAGCTTTTCTTCTGTTTGTTGAAGATTTGGGATTGGTGAAAAAGAAATTGGGTTTCTCAAAGAAAAAGTTGATTCCTAAGGAATATTCTGTATTTCATTTGAAGAGAGAATCTGTCAATTACTTGCACGTATGCGACAATCATGCTAAGATTTGACAGTCTCGATTAATTACTTTCATTTTTGTCACAGTGGGGCCGTAGGCAAGGCTAAGTGATTTTTGTTGTGGTGCCTAATGCCTTTCGGTAAATGCTGCAATGACCTAACGGTTGAGAACGCAAGACTCTTGCATGTTTGGGATAATCGAAAACACGACTCGCAAGCAGCCTGAAACCACGTCTGCCCGTATACGTTTTACACTGATTCTATTTCTGGGATCCACTCCAGAAATTACTTTAAATGTTAGAAATTCGCAATTTATAAATTTACGAATGTTGGACGCAAAAAATTTGCTTGAAATAAAATTAGCGTTGCTTCCAAAATCGATCAAAGCGTACACTGGAGGATCATGCTTCCCTGTTTTCAGGATCGCCAGGTCATCTACATAGCCTTGAGTTTTAAGACCCGATTCGTTTAAAACACGAATCAGGTCATCAATGACAAGCGCCCACGGGGTGGATGAAAGAACTCCTTCCTGTGGGCATCCCCTTGCAATTTTGGCATGCACTTTATTACAATGTAGCGAAGTATGTACCGTTCTACTCTTCAACATGGAGTGCATCCACCTGTTTACCGTTCCACTAACACCGTGCGTTTCAGCTGAACCGTATATGGTTTAAATTGGGGTGTTACTCAATCTACCATCTATGTCTAAAAATGCTGCAATTGCTACTTCACTTTCCGCCTTGTATTATTATGCGATAGTTAGACGCATAATGAACGTCTACGGTCTTTTTGAGAGGCAAAATGATTTCAATAAAGAGGTTCTTCCGCTAGGATTTCCTCTTTCAAGTAAAGGTCCACTAATTTTTCTAGTGTTTTCAGCATGAAAGAAATGAATTTGATCGGTCTAAGTGATTTTGCCCCATAATAGGTATCCTTACTTGGCTTTAGAATGAAGATTGCCTTAACCTTCCTCCATAATACTGAGGTATATCCCATAGCTAAACATGCCCGAAAGATGCAGCACAATGAACCCTCAAAGGACTGACATTCTTCTTCAATTAATGCAGGGAATATTAAATCATCTCATGCAGCTTTAAATAATTTGAATTGTCTAAATATCCATCTAATTTTTGAATGCGTGACAATACGACTAGCAACTTTCTAATCTCCCATTCTGGCTCAAAAGGTTGTTCCTTCTCAGGGTTATGACTCAAGGGCCGCTCCCTCATTCGTGTAATCCAAATCCAGGCGGAGGCAATAAAAATGCCTTCAGTTGACATAATGAGAAATCCCTCAAGGTTCTCTATAGCCTAGCAGTGTGAGGGATATTCTCGATTCCCTGCCAATACTCCCTTCATGTGCCCCTTACGGCTTTTTGTATCCAATTTATATATCTTGTTCAGGTTGCCCTGTACAAGTCCCAATTCTCATTTTTTTAGGCCTGTCAAAAAGGCGTCGATTCTCCTTTCTCGGGTCCTCCAGTCTAGGATTCTACCAGGGTGCATCCCTTTGTTCTCTTAACACACAGAAAACAAATGTCCTCATACGCTTTGTTCATACCTTTTTGTAGAATGTCGACAACAAATTCTATTTGTACGATAGATTTAATTCTGCCCGGTATAGCACCCAGAAAACTGATTAGATCCTCCCAATAAGTATCCTAGGCAGATGCTTTAGGGTTCATATACCTTCAAACCTTAGGTCTATAGGATGCCAAGGAGAAGCATATCACTCTATGATCTGATAAGGACATATCCGACGATGTATGTCATCACTTCAATACTTTGACAATACGTATGGACCATAAGGTCAAATCAATTACCTCGTAACGCGTAGACGTCACGAATGCACTACCACATCCGATGAGCAATGTTCATCCTTTAACACAGCGGTAGACAACCAGATGGTTCACTTCACAGATGGTGGTAGGTCCTGAGAGTCAAATGGTAGGTACGCTGAACAAATCACTGTAGGTTGGCACCTGCCTACTAAATGGTGCTCAAACTTTATTGCCGCCGAGTCTCTTGAACAAAACCTTGGTAATCCAATGAATTTAATATCACCAGTAACATGAAGTGCTGCGCTAGGCATTTTTACGGAACTATGATAAATGACTGATCATCTCTGGTTACTTAATTCTCTAACTTTCGCCTTGTAAGGCCAAGGTTCTTGTTTTTAAGTGAAAGCCGTTTGTTCCGCTAACAAACCTCTGCTTAAGATAGCAGGCGCTCCTTTAGCGTGGTTGAAGGTTTATCTGGACAAAATCCAGACTAGAAGGGGGACATCTAGTGTCTATGGGAGTAACTTGGGTTTTTTGAGAGGATCTTTATATGCATCCTCTTCGACCCATAGTGAGGCCTGAAGTCGATCTTCTTGAGACTCGCGACCACTTCTGCCTGTGCAGTTATTACAAGTTGGGTAGCCTGACTACTCACCTTGACATCGATAACCTTTCATCCTCTCATTTTCATGGTTGGGTTGGGGATTCCTATCATTTTAAGTACTGCTGTTAATTCTATAGATACACTAGAAATCCAAGCCAGCAGCGTTACTGACCTTGTGATGTCTTTGCCGTCAATCACTTTGATCGGCAACTTCCGGCAACTTCCGGCAATTTAGCTCTTCATGGTTTTTCCGTTTGGTTTGACACCCCGGCATGAGTATCGCCATGGTTACTCCCAGATGGTTTCCCACTTATATATTCCGAAATATGTTCTAAGGTTTCTTCGGTAATTCTCATCTTCACAGGAAAAGATGTTTTTTTATTATAATTTACTGTATTTTTCGATGTAAGAAAGTATAATGAAGCAAAACGTAAACGAGAGTATCATATTTCTCTTTCAATTTCCCAATTCGCAAATTTGAAGATATCTTTGCAGAACTCTTCCCGGGGCGGGAACGTGTGCAAAACTTTGATCAGAACTCCCTGAAATCTTGACAAACTATTTTTAAAATTCTTAAACCATCCAAATGCTGTAATTTTTAAGATTTCTGTTCCTGTGTTATTATTTTTTGTAGAACTATAGAACTCTTTTGGAAATAAAGAATTATGCGAATAAAATCAAATTAATGGAAAACGGTGAATGGCTATTTGTTTAAGATTATATTCAGTTTTAAACCTCACGAAGCTTGAGTACAATTTCAGACGAATCGCATTATTGAGTTGTAGGAAAGCTTCTTTCAACATAAACATGGTCTGTCCTAAAAGTTTCGGGACTGATTCTTCCTAACCAATGTTAAGGGGTGGACGTTGAGAGGGTGTCTCATAATCAGACATTTAATGGAAAATTTCACGCAGAAGGGGTCGAATGTCTAAGAATTAGGGTCCGCTGCGTTCGAGAAGACATCGCCGATACCTGGATGCTCCATCACGACTTTGCTTTGGTCGATTTTTATTTTGTTAGCACGATAACTTTCAAAAAAATTTATTTCTCGAAATCGTCTCGAATGCATCACTACTCTGAGTGTCCTAAACTGAAAGTCAAGTTTGTTAGCCAACCATTTTAGATAAAAATTCAAAAAGTTAGAGTATTTTCAAGATTTTTAAATCCACTTTTTTCAATATTTCAAAATTCTCTGTACTGTTATTCGCAGTATTCAAAAAGATAAACCATTTCTTCCTATGCCATGTTTTGATAAAATGAAAATTAACAGAGTTAAGAATTAGTTAAGAGTTAAGCACTTACAAAATTCGAAGAAACAAATAAAAATGAAAATTTAAAGCCAAAAAACGCACGATATAAAAAAAGTCGAGGAGAGAAAAACGTTGCTTTTTAAACACCCTACAAAATCGTCATTTTTCGGTTAAACTATACAAGACACAAAAAAAGATAAAAAGACAAAAATTGTGCATTAAAAAAAGATCTACAAATTTGGACATGATTTCGACTCGCAAAGTAAATTTCTCGCATAAAATTGGTATTTTGGCGTACACTTGAAACAATGAATAATTACACACGGTAAAAGTAAAGGTTAAGTTTCATGGACAAATTTTTGTCCATGAGGCTGGGTCCACCGATAAGTGGAGGCTGGGTATTTGAAATGTTAGAGGGGTGAATGATCTTGAGGTAAAAGAATTACGAGAAACCATGCACATAGGGAAAAAAGATCTCTGATAATTAAAAAATAATATGATAATACAGATTGAAACAGTAAGAAAAAAATTATTAACTTTACTTTCAAGCAGTTAAATTTTTAACCGACAATGGAAAAGTGAAACTTTTATATTAAAAATTAATTTTTTCCAAAAAAGTTTCAAAACTTTGAAAAAAATTTGCATCTTGACCTCAAAATAAAGATAAAATATTTTTCTTGCATGTAAGATACAGAATCAGAAACTGAAAGTGCATTGACTATTTCTACAAAAAATGCAAATTTTTTTATTTAATTCACCGTGATAATTAATTAATCTCAGCTATAGAAGTGCTGAATACATTATATTCCATAGAATATAAAAATGATTTCCAAGGCCAAGGATCTCATACCACCGCCTCCAGAATCAGATGTGGTAACACAACTATGGCGACACTTCAAGAAAGAAGTGAGAAATGCAATTTTAATGCGCAAGGTCACGATCTATTCGGACCATTTGAAAGGTTTATAATTTTTTCATCGAGTGGTGGGTCTAAATAGAACCGAATATTATGCTAGACGCACAATCAATAAAAAAAAAACATCGCCAAAAAAAATTTTTGTCCATGAGGCTGGGTCCACCGATAAGTGGAGGCTGGGTATTTGAAATGTTAGAGGGGTGAATGATCTTGAGGTAAAAGAATTACGAGAAACCATGCACATAGGGAAAAAAGATATTTTAGGTGTAGCATAGAAAATGGGGTGTTGGAAGGCGGACTTGAAATATGGTCAGGAGTAGATAGTAAATCACATCTTATCCAAGGGGTAGGTTTAATTATTATGAATGAGAGAGCAAGGCAGCACATCGGAGATAATAGATGGGTATCTCCTGGATAGCTTTGGGTTAGAATAGAGGTAGAAATCAAAAGGTTATATCAATAATAGCGTGCTACGCCCGAGTTGATAGTGACAGTAGTGAAGTACAAGACGCCTTCTGAGACACTTTATATTATACTTGATATATTATATTTGATACTCTAAGTACTTGCGATCATGGTGAAAAAATAATTTCACTAGGAAATATGAACGGTTGTGTGGGCGTCCAAATTCAGGGCACAAAAAGGGTTCTAGGTAATTTTGGGCGTCCAAGAACAAATGATAACGGAAAAATATTAGTTAACTTAGGCTTCGAAAGCTGCTTATTTATTAGAAATACTTGGTTTAGGCATAAAATGATCTACATGTACACCTGGGGTAGAGAAGATAGCCACAGTATAATCGACTTCGTTGTTGCGGATGGAAGCTCTGAATGCAATACTGACATAGTAAAACCATAAATTTAATCACAGTATGTAATTACTTATATGGTCAGCCACAACCATTAAACCACATACGACCGATGATAAATGCGCGACGGTCGATAAAGTAGTAAGCGCAAGCCACTTAACGTTGCATTACCATAAGTACACCGTCTTACCTGAAGCATCGGGAACTTAAAAATATATAGGTAATGTAATTAACATAAAGTCACTTATTACACTTGCCTAATGCAAGGTTATTAAATTGTATACCATCTAAGATCATAAAGTAATTACAACTAAGTAAGAAAGTATTAATATAATTTAATTGTTGTATATGCATAATAAATGTACCTGCATCAAGAAGAGGGAGTTAAAAGCAACTGCAATAATGACAGAGGTATCGGCTTATTAGGAACCGTGGGTGAAATATATTCAAAAATATTATGCAAGGTGTTAGATAAGGATGCGTTATGTCATCATGGCTATTTATCATATTCATGAAAAAGTGTCTAAGAATGGCCCTCTTCGACGAAGAAGGTGTAGATCTCGAAACAGTGAAGGTACGTGGGTTAGCTTTCGCAGAGGACCAGATTGTTATGGCAGAAACAATCAAGGACTTGCAAAGAATATTAAATAAACTTAATACAAGCATGAGGAACATGGGCCTGAAAATTAACGTAAATAAAACAAAAATTATGGTGTTTGAAGAAAAGGGTTAGCAAACAATGTGCAACATTGTCCTAAATGATGAGAAAATAGACCAAGTTGATATGTACGTACTTGCATCTTAGGTATCGAGGAGAGTGCGTCGTTGCTTCCATATTGTGATTTGAAAATAATAAAAATAAAAAAGACGAAACAAATAAAAAAGAGAAGGAAGGAGATTTGGTTGGTTCCCTTCTCATTTTTCTTTCCTCTTTTTTATTTTTGTCCAGGAAAACAAGTTTTTTTTGTTTTTAGCAATTGGATTCTTGTTTTATTTTCAGGAATTCTATACATTAATTCTTTGAAAGTTCTCTGTAATTTTGATAATTAAACAAAATTATTCATGTAGAACTTTAGCCCTCTCACTCAGAACAAAATTTTAGAATTATTAACTTTTTCTTTTTGAATTTCATTTTTCTTCCAGTGAAATTGTATGAAAAAAGTCGAAGTGCAGGAACTCGAAGCTATAAGCAATTTTTTTTTAAACATTTAAATCGAAGTTTACTGAAGCCTAGAAATCCCGGAGCCATTTAATTTAGAGCCACTTTTGTTATTAACAAAAAACTGAACATTGCAAATATTTTTCTACATGTTCGCGTGGATTGTTCGTTTCGAGTAAAAGATAGTGAAAATATTCATGAAAATGATTTTTAGGGAATAAAATACTGTTTTTATTCACTAAAATTTTTATGTTTGTTGCTAGGTTTCACATTCTGCATACTGAAAAATTTCGGAAAAACACTATGCGCATGACTACATAAGGAACAAATGGACTGAAATGATAAAACACAATAAATTACAATAATGTAAAAATAGTCTGAATTCTGACTAAGTAATGTGGTTTCTATTACTTTATTGTCATTTCTTGTATTCTGGTATACTATTTTGAAAAAACATTTTCACTATGGATGCATTTTTATATATATTTAAATAGTATCTACATATACATGAAATGTAAATTAGAATTTTAGTATTAAGTTATTAATTACGATTGAAATCATGCACAAGCTACCACAAACGAACTCATAGATTATCCGACATTTCCAGGACATTTTTCTTCTTTGAATTAAAGCAATGACTTGTTTAAAACTATGTTCAATTTAAGAAAAAAATATTTTTCAAATTCGAATAAAGCATTGCGTAATATTCAAAAAATCATTTAATTAATCTCATTATTTTAATGCAAGAAAATTATTTCTTAAAATGAAATAAAAGTTTTTTAATATACTCTTTTTATTACTAGCTCCTAATAATATTCTGCTAATGCATTTGAAGAAAAGTGAGCCACAAAAAATAAGTATAGAAGTGCTTTTTTTGTCAGTGAAAAATTACTAATAAAACTAATAATACTAATGCATTTGAAGAAAAGTGAGCCACAAAAAATAAGTATAGAAGTACTTTTTTTGTTAGTGGAAAATTACTAATAAAAATAAATAGACAATGTCCATAAAAGATCGCGATTGTGTGACATTGTCAGCTTCTTTGAAACAATGAGAAGGCAATATTATGAAGCCATTCGTACTTGTGATATTGATTGATCTCGTTTGATCTATTTGCATCTTGACCTCAAAATAAAGATAAAATATTTTTCTTGCATGTAAGATACAGAATCAGAAACTGAAAGTGCATTGACTATTTCTACAAAAAATGCAAATTTTTAGGTTCCTTCTTCTTTAGTGCTAATTTTATATGATTTACAAAAAATTATTGATATACTTCAATTTTCTCTAAACCGTCAAATGCAGTAAAAGTTCCTCCTTAAACAAAAAAGAATTTTTCTACATGACATCTGTACATATTTTTCTAACCTATTTCACAAATCATAGAGTTTTACGCAATGCACAAGATAAGATCTCTTACTTCTTTTATGATACCTGTTTTTCATTATTCCAATGTCATGCACTTGAACTATTGTGTTGACTGATGCCTCATAATTTAAAGTTTCTAAAAAATCTTCACCGTGAAATTTAATAAAAGTTAATTTATATTTATTGATAACTCTCTTAATTTGTTATTGTTTATTCAATAAGAATTATAATTTGATATTATTTCAAATTTAAATTCGAATTTCCTAATTTAAAATGTATTGCTTAAATTCGGATACAAAGCTGAGTTTTCGGGTTCAGTAACAATTTCAGCTTAACTTAAAAACTTAATGAAGCGCAGCATTTTCAAAGTACTGGATTTTTTTGGATATAGCGTCTATGAAAAAGTTTCAAAAGCTTTTTTTCAGAACTCTTCCCGGAAAAGAAGCGGGGCCAAAACTTTGATCAGAACTCCCCGAACTCTTTTTTTGTTATTATCTCAAATTTGTTATGCTTCAAAATGTGAAATAAGAGAATTTGTTCAAAATG
Source organism: Andricus curvator (assembly GCA_932195095.1). Lineage (NCBI taxonomy): Eukaryota > Metazoa > Arthropoda > Insecta > Hymenoptera > Cynipidae > Andricus > Andricus curvator. The sequence goes on along the minus strand of CAKNYM010053048.1, from coordinate 336,760 downwards.
TTATAATACTAGACTCAACCTTATTCGGCAGAATCAATAAAAAAAAATTAGCAAAAATTTTACATTTACCAAATTCTTCTTCAAACATTAAGCAGTGATAAATGAATATTTGTTCCGCAATTCCACAATCTTTGTTTACTCTTCTCCACTCGTCTCGAACGTGATAAAAAAAAAACAATTTAATATCATCTTGAGATGAGAATGAATATTTTTTAAACCATCACGCTTCAATTGAATGTGTCAAGAACTTTCATATTTAATAACTGCATTCATTCAATAAATTTTTAATTCACCCTAAAAAGATGAATGACTAACAGCAACCAGTTTTTAAACAATGAAAGAAGTTGATTTCAATTATTGAAATCACTTTTTGAAAATATTCAAGTTTAAAATCATTTCTTTTTTCACCAGAAAAAACGAATGTTAAAAATAAGAGAATCATAACTGTATAAAGACCATTCAGTTTTGCGTACCTCGAATAAAGAATTATTTTTATTTTTTCACCTCCATTGGAAATCATGGCAACATACTTCTATAGTTATGATTGAATTTTGTATTATATAGTATAGTAATAAATTTTGTCGTCTTTACCCACTTGTTTTTGTATATTTCAAGATATTCCAATCGAGCTTATTTTAATCTCTGATAATTAAAAAATAATATGATAATACAGATTGAAAGAGTAAGAAAAAAATTATTAACTTCAGTACTTTCAAGCATTTAAATTTTTAACCGACAATGGAAAAGTTAAATTTTTATATTAAAAATTAATTTTTCCAAAAAAAAAAAACGATTTCAACGACGAAGTCAAATTTTAAAACAAAGAGGCGAATCTTGAAAAAAATATGAATTTTTATCAATCTAGTTCAACTCGCAACCAGTTAGGGAAATTTTCAACTAAAAAAGATGAGATTTTAACCAAACATTTCAATTTTTACCAAATATATGAATTTTTCAGTAAGCACAATTATTTTCTACCAAAAAACAAAAATTTTCGACAAAATACAGAACTTTTGAACAAAATTGTGTAATTCTGAACCAAAGGGACAAATTATCTGCAAAGTGGTAGAATTTTCAACCCGAAAATATAATTTTTTAACAAAGAAAGTTATTTTATTACTTAAAATTTGAATTTTCAGGAAAATAATTTAGTTTGAAACAAAAGTTAACAACCGAATAGTTTAATTTTCAACCAAATTGTTTCATCCTCAACCAAATTAGATTAATTTAGACCCAAACCAGAAAAGGCGAATTTTCGACGAATTACATGAACTTTTAACTGAAAAAGATGAATCAATTGTTTAAAATTGAAAAAGTTACATTTTCAAGCAAGGATGTGTATCTTCAAGCAAAAAAAATTGTTCAAAATTAATGGGGGCAGCTACCCCTAAAAACTTTTTATTTTGTGTCTATGATAATATATACTTTCCATACACAAAAAAAGAGAAATTAGTTTTATAACGAAGCAAGTAAAATAGAGTCCATTCAACATGAATGAAAAAATTACGCGGGGGTAAACCACCCCTACATATTTTTAAATGTGCTGTTAATTGCTAAATTCATAGGAGAAAAATTTTAAAAATATATATTTTGCACTTGGGACAAAAATAAAGTTGAGGTGTTCCGCCAAAAATTGAAAAAAAAAATGGGAATAGCTACCCCTCAACACTTTTTATTTGGTGTCTATGATAATATATACATTCCATACACACAAAAAATGGGGAAATTAGTTTTTTAACGCAGGAAGTGAAATAGAGTCCATCCAACATGAATCAAAAATTACGCGGGGGTAAACCACCCCTACATATTTTTAAAGGTTCTGAAAATTGCTAAATTCATAGGAGCAAAATAAAAAAATATATATATATATATTTGGCACTTGGGTCAAAAATAAAGTTTACGTGTTTCGCCAAAAAAATTTTCTAAAAAATGAATGGGAAAAGCTACCCCTAAACGCACTTTATTTGGTGTCCATGATAATACATACTTTCCATACACAAACGAAATTGGGAAATTAGTTTTATAACGAAGGAAGTAAAATAGAGTCCATCCAACATGAATAGAATAACTAGGCGGGGATAAACCAGCCCCCAATTATGTAGAAAATTAAAAAATAAGTCTAAAATCAAGCAAAAAAATTCGAAGAATACACGTGTTGTGTTTCACTTAACACACTAGTACAAAGTAATCTTTGGACGAGTTGAACTTTTTCCTTGCAACAAAAAAATTAACCGCTTTTATATACATTAAAATTAAATTTCATGCCGTAAACATGCTTTAGAAAAAGAAAATTTAGTAGACTTCTTCTTTTTCAAGTTCTTCGTTTCTGATACTGGATTTTTCAACAACTTCTCCTTTTTTTTCCGAGTGACTTTACAATCGTTAGCCATGGCTGTGAAAAACCGATGATATATGTTTGACCGGGAAAATTGGGATTTTCTGTTAACATTTTTTCAGTTGTCTCCTGATATGGAAAAATCTTTTAAAAATATAAAAATTATTTGAACGTGTTCCAATGTATATGTCTTACAATTTAATTTCGATTTTTCGCTTATATTTTAATATTCACAGAGTGCAGTTCCACCGAACGAGCTTAGGCGGCGTGGCGTCGCTTATACGTGAGTGGCGCGGCCTAACCAGCGGCTTGGAGGTGGAGGGGATACAATGGAGTGAGCGAGGTAGCATCGTCGGTCTTTTTTCAATCTCTGTATCCCCTCCACCTGTAAGCCACTGGATAGGCCACGCTACTCACGTATAAGCGACGCCACGCCGCCTAAGCTCGGTCGGTGGAACTGCACTCACTGTTGCTTTTAAACAAAACTTTTAAACCTTTCTACAGGTTTGAAAATGAAGGTGAATCTTTTGAATGTTATAAATTTACTGCTTGCTACATTTCAAACATCAAATATAAAAGAAGCTCCTACAAACGTTAAGGAAATTGAATTAAAGGATCGTTTTGAAGCAATTGTGTTGGATGTCATGGAAGTATTTAACGGGGTGGAGATGACGATTGAAGATTCCTTAGATTTTCAAACAAATTTCAAAAATGCAGATGCGCAAATCATAGAGGATGATGTTCAACACCATATTCCTGATTCGTCTTTTTCACCTACGGATAGATGCACAAAAGATGAGGAAGAACTATCACACGACTATAAATTAAGAGCAGTCGAATACTGGAGAAGTGGAAAGAAGAAAAATTTAAGTCTTCAGAGTGTACAGCAAGAATTCAGAAAAGTTCTTCCAGTAAAACAATTAGGACGTGGGGCCCATACTCTCCATAAAGGCGGTACTCATAGAGAAAAGACATACGCAGATGGGCATGACAAGCACAAAAGGAGGTTAGCCATGAAGATTTTCGCTTCCGCGCTTCTCGAACATGGCTTGCTAAATAAAAAGCAAACACAGAATAGTTTCTAGAAAAATAAGCAAGTTTGTTACCAGAAGAACTTTGGAAAATGTCGATGATTTAAAAATGAAGGCAGCTGAATTTGTAGCCAGTGTGAAGCAAGAGATAGCAAATGTTGTAGTACAGAATGTTTATAATTCGGATCAAAGTGGTTTTCAATTGAAAATTCATTCCCGGAGAACTTTATCTATTGAAGGAGAAAAAAAGGTGGAATGCGTTGTCCAGTAAATTTCTTCCACGATGCACAATTACACTATCCAACCACTAATATCTGCTGACGGGAATCTTCTTTCACCTCTATTTCTAGTTCTAAAAGAACTGAGCCAAAAATTTGGACCAATGGTAGATAGGACATTAATTAGGCCGAGTAATGTGTACGTACATGCTTCAAAATAGGGAAAACTTACCTCAGGTAACATTACATTATCTACTTCAATTAAAAATTTTATGAAAGCAATGATAATTGGTTTTGTTATTTGTAGATCACTTCAAGACATGGTTGGAGAAAATTTAATTTCCAAATGTAGGACCAGATAGCGTTTTACTCCTTGATTCATGGACACACCCTCCGATGAAATTGTAAATTTTAAAATTATTCCAACCGGAACAACAGGGAAAATTCAACCTTAAGATGTATTTGGGTTTAGAGTTTGGAAAAATGATGTGCGTCACTTTTCCGATTCTGTTATTTTGATGAATTACGATATCAATTTACATATCAGGAATAATATTATTAAGCTTCAGTCTTTGGTGCATAATCAATTAACCCCACCAAGATATACTGATCTTTTTAAATATTCATGGTACAAAGCGGATATATTGCAGAAAAACCAGGTAAATTCGAAAATCCGGTGGAACTTATCTTCGGTGATTCTGAGATATTGGGTTGTACGAATATCGCTGTAATTCGATATTCGTGGTCTAAGAAATCATTATATTTCAAACACTTTTTTGCCGAATATCATTGCTGTTCAAAGTTTGAAGAATCAATCTTCGATATACTGTCTAGAACTCAAAAGATTGTAAATTTGACCTGAACGTACTCACAGAAAAAAAAAAGAAGATAAACTTTACATCGATTTCCGTTGAAAGATTCGCTGCAACAAAAATTAACCTTGTCGAATAAACTTTATACGAAACTGAGATAATTCCGTGTTTTTGAACTGTCTTGGAATAATTTGTCAGCGAAAAAGCGTCTTCTGCTATGAAGCTGACAGCAGTGCAAAGAACAGTGAGGTATGGATGAAATTGGTCTGGAAATCAGGACACCAGATTTTTAAAAACATTGCACTTATTACCATTTCATTTTAAAAATAATTGCACTCATTGCGGACGAATGGTTATATATTTTTCATGACTGTAAATAAAGCACTTGACAACATTCGAAAAAGTCGCCATATTTACTAGGATCTTAACCATAATTCACAAGTTATGAGATAGGAATTTCCGTTTTGAAAGTTTCGAGATCCGTCAGTATTGCAGTTTAATATGAGAGCCTTTTCACGGAGTAAAATTTTTAAGCTAAAAGATGATTTCCGAACAACTAGAACTCCTATCGACCTTATTTGATGCTTCAAATTTTTATTATCATTCAACAAGTTAATTTTCAAACAGAAAAATCAGGAAAAAATGTTTCTTCTTCATTTTTTGAAAATTCAGAAAAATAATTTTTTGAACTCAGCAGTTTTTCTACGTATGAGGACACCCTGAGTCGTAAAATTTCATTTTAAAAAATTATTAAATAAATATTTATCAAAAATATTCGATGTAAATTGAAAATCTTAATTTTGTACTCTAGATAACATTTTATATTAAGACGATATTGATGGAAATTTAAGTATATTCTATCATGTTTTTTGAGGTTGGCAAATCAAAGATGTCTGCAAGCTGAGGGATAAACAATAATACCAATTGCATTGGGGTAAAACTTTATTTTTTTCAAAACTCAGAAAAAAATGGGTTTTCACCATAAGTGTATTTGGACATTATACTTTATTTTCTAAACACTATTCAATTAAATTATAAAATCCATTAAAAAGGTGAAATGATTTTATTATTTAATTAAATAGCTTTCTCGAAATGTAATAATTAACAGCCGAAAATTTTACATGCAACAAAATTTAACTTCAATTTTTTCTGTTCTATTTTTGTCTATGAAATATGTATACAGTTTAATGATTTTAATGATTATTTGTATAAGAATAGTTTCGGGGTAGTTACCCTCTTCAATGCTCTTTATTTCTTAAAAATACATAAATACCTTCATCCTCTTTTTTGTGTGCAACTCGTACTTTCATGGAATTTTTTTGCTCGATTTTATACTTATTTGGCAATTTTCTACATAATTTGGGGGTACTTTACCCCCTCCTAATTTTTTTATTAATTTTGGATAGACTCTATTTTACTTCCTTCGTTATAAAAATAATTTTCCAATTTTTTTTTTGTGTATGGAAATTATATATTATCACAGACACAAACTAAAAAGTGTTTGGGGGTAGCAACTCCCATTAATTTTTTTTTTCAATTTTTTTGGCGACACACGTCAACTTTATTTTTGTCTCAAGTGCAAAATATTTATTTTTGTTATATTTTCCTGTAAATTTACCAATTTTTAGCATATTTAAAAATATGTAAGGGTGGTTTACGCCCGCGTAATTTTTCCATTCATGTTGGATGGACTCTATTTTACTTCATTCGTTGTAAAACTAATTTCCCAATTTTTTGTGTATGAAAATGATATATTATCACAGACACAAACTAAACAATTTTTAGGGGTATCTACAATCATTGATTTTCTTTTAAATTCTTTTGGCGAAATACGTCAACTTTATTTTTGTCTCAAGTGGAAAATATGATTTTTTAAATTTTTTCCTAGGAATTTAGCAATTTTCAGCACATTAAAAAATATTTAGTGGTGGTTTACCCCCGTGTAATTCCTTTATTCATGTTGTATGGACTCTAGTTCACTTCCTTCGTTATAAAACTACTTTCTCAATTTTTTTGTGTATGGAAAGTATATATTATCACAGACAAACTCGAAAATTTTTAGGGGTAGCTATCCTCATTGATTTTTTTAAATTCTTTTGGCGAAGCACGTCAACTTTATTTTTGTCTCAAGTGCAAAATATAATTTTTTAAATTTATTTCCTATGAATACAGCAATTTTCAGCACATTTAAAAATATATAGGGGTGGTTTACCCCCGCGTCACTTTTCTATTCATGTTGGATGGACTCTATTTCACTTCATTCGTTATAAAACGAATTTCCCATTCTTTGTTGTGTATGGTAAGTATATATTAACATAGACACAAAATAAAAAGTCTTTAGGGGTAGCTACGTCACGTGACGAGTGGGTCACGTGACCGGATTCCTACCTTACCGGCACTTTTTTTATTTTTCAACTTATTTTCACACGAAGCGCTACATCGAGTTGAAAATTTGAGATACTAAATAAGAAGCACTAAGAAACGCGGCTCTGGTCCTAAATTTTTATAATTTTGAAAAAAGCAAAAAAAATATGTTATAAAAAAAAATTTTAAACTAATAAAAATTTAGGACCAGAGACACGTTTCTTAGTGCTTCTTATTTATTATCCCAAATTTTCAACTCGATGTGGCTATTCGTGTGAAAATGTTGACAAATAAAAAAAGTGCCGGCCACGTAGCATTCTGGTCACGTGACCCACTCACCACATGGCCTTAAAAATCAAATATTTTATATTGAAAAAATAAGAATAAGAATATTATTCTTGAAATGAAACGAAATAATCTGTCTGAAGGGACCTCTGCCAAATTTAATAAGCATCAATTTGAAAAAGAAACTTGAAAATCGGTTACCCAGAGAAAGTTAGGTTCAAATTTCACAAATTGTTTCTTTAACTACGTTTTTCTGTTTCATAACAAAGTATATTTGAAACCTGAAAAAATTTGATTTGTTTATAAGAATAAAACCAAATTCTTGTTTAATGTACTCTCTAAATATAAAGGGATGAAATTTCACTATTTCAATCAGAGAAATGTGAGCCAGTAAAAGTTAGTAGAAAATTATTATTAATTCGATTGGTTGAAAATCATTAATTCGATAGTGGAATATTACTATTTGCTTAACGAAAATATATGAATTCATTTAGGGCTATATATACAAATTTTAAAAAATGTTATGAAAATGGAAAACTTGTAAAATAGAAATGTCTAATACAATCACGCGATTGTGCAACATTTTCAGCTTTATTGGAACAGTCAGAAGACGACATTGTTGAAATTTTCAAAAGACTATCTCACTTCCGAAAACGCCGAAAAAATAAAAACAAGACTTCTTTACACACCTCATGTTTTTTTTACCTTACTTAATTCACATTACAAATATTCGCTTTGATGCTTGTACACCTACAGAAAAACAACAAAATTCCATCAAAGATAAGAGCACGCACCTGATAAAGCTCACCTACACAAGTTCATATCGAAAATAAACGACCAAAAAAAGTTCCCAAATTAATAAAAACTAAAATCACTAAAGAATGAGTCGATATTTTCAAAAATTGATTTCAGTAAAATAAACTTATTACTTTTTTAGCATGCCATTAGTGAAATTCCAATATATTACTATAGTATTATCCAAACACTCAATTATTGTTAGGCGATCCACTTTTTTGCACTGCTGCAAAAATTTGTATTTAGCACTTTTTTCTTTATCTATCATTTTATTTGAAAGATCAGTATATTGTTAAAAAATCCGTTTATTCAATGGTTCATAGTTGATATCACTAAATTTGCAAACCAGGATTCTATTACTCAATTTCAATTTGTTTTTAACAACTCTCAGGAATATTGAGCATCAAAAAATGAAGGTTGTACTTAATGCGACCACAGTTTTTATGAATCCTTTTTCAGACTTCCGGTAATTTGAAGGGTGTATAATCATAATAGCATGAAGGCTATCCAAGGCAGAAGCCAGGAGTGGGATGAGGCGGATTTGATCCCCCCACCCACGAAATTCTTGAAACATGTACACAATATACATATACCTTTGTGCCGCTGTATATCCCCCCCCCCCCCCAACCGAAAATTATTCTGGCTACGGCCTTGGCGCTATCTTTCACAAAACCGTTTTTATTGGCTCTACAAATTCTTTAATTTTGAGATACGTATAACATAGTAAAGCGAATTATGGAAAAAAATTTCAAGTTGGTGTTTTGAAAACATGTAATAAATTAAAGACTTATTTCAAAATAAAATCAACAAAATAGATAAATAAATTTAATCAAATACCACTTTGATATCACTCGTGTTGTATTTATTGATAATCATATGTATAAGAGTCTATACCAATTATTGCCTCATTCCAGATCTTCGAAACTATAAAAGGAAACAGTAATACCAAATTCTTTGAAAAAACATTCGTTAATGATTCAAAATAATAATTTATGGACTTATTTTGCTAAATTACGCGGTGTACATTCATTGATATTCCTAAAAATTAAACTGCTAATGAGGCAAAATCTATTATCAAAAAGCCCATTTTGAAAATATCATGAAATTACTACAAAAATTTTGAAGAATATGCGCTAGTTTTGAGATATGTATGATGCGAATAGGCCCTCGAAATTTCATCAGTTTATTGGAAAGCGTGTTTAATTTAGCGAGTTGACAAAAAAGTGCGACTTCCGCACACACACATGCACACACATATACATATACATATACATTGTATTTGATTTTTTTCATTGACAAACATTTGATTAAACGAATTGAGAATTTTCCAGAACTCCTACCATTACAATCCTTCCTCTGTAAACAGAAAAACTAAAAACAACGATTTTTTTTTTTTGAAAATAGCATACTGTTATGAACTGCAGTATTTAATTTATCATCTAAAGTAATGCTTTTAATAAAATCCTTCAGGAATGGTTTCATTAGTACAGAGCTAGAAGCATACAAAGATACTAAATTTAAATTGTTGGAGATAAGTGGTTTTAAACAAAATACAACTTTGACCCAGTGTCTTGGTACTGAGTCACATTTTCGAATCAATCTTTTTTTCTTTTAAATTCAGTGGATGTACATATTTGTCATTTTAGAAAAATGTACATGAAAAAGCAATCGGTGTTTTTTAGCACATTCACATAGATCTGGCCCGACCCCGACACTAAAATTTTCAAGGAAAGTAAACAAAGTTTTCTTATTTTGTGTATGCTCTGGCAACGCTTCAGTGTCTCGACTCCATCCCACCATCTAAATGTAAACAATCATTTTGGTGAATAATGCGATGAATGCTAGTATATATACAAGACAAAAATATTCAAGATTTTCTCAGTTATAGGACCAGACATTTTTTTGAAAATGTGTTCTCTGTTTCTATAGAAATGAAAATCCGTACTTGTACTCTCCTCTCAACTCTTGTGACGTTTTTCAATTTTGTTGGTAAGTACAATATAATACTAAATTGATCGTATAATAAAATATCTAATATTCAGATATCGACTATATTCTGAAGTTTGTTTTTCGTAATATGTATTCAATTGAAATACGCATTCTTCCTGAAAAGAGTAGAAAGATATGTGACAATCATATGTCATCATTTTTTATCAAAACAATTTGAATCCAATCTTTTTGCTTTCACATTTTTTTTATAAAACATGTAGTTCTAGTGTTCTCTAGTCGACAAAGAAGATTTTTTTTCACCATTATGTCAAAAACGTATGTATAAAATAAACGTTTTTTCACAATCTTCTTCATTACTACTATCCCCAAAACTATTAAACAATTTTTAAGTTTATCGGACTTTGTACTAATTATTCAATCTATTCTTAGATTTGGTTTAATAGGAGAAATGACTAAAACCGTTATTGAAGAGTTTCAATATGTTAAACTGTGGCTAAAAATATAAATCTAAGTGATTTGATAAAAGATTTGAGAAAATGTTATAAACTGGTTTCATTAGATTTTACTACCGTTTATTATGATCGAAATCGTTACTCATAATCTTGAGATTATCTTAGGTCACGCTTAGTTTGTCGAAAAATGCAGAAAAAAATTATGAAAAAATCTAGTTGTTTATGGGTATTTTTCTTCTTAATGATAGGGTTACCACCCTACAGTAGATATTGATCCCACTGTATTGTGAACTCAGGTCCATCAAAGCAAACACCTCCATAATCAAAATTCTCAAATTTCTGTGTTTCAAATTTTTTGGCTTTTTTGTACTATTTTTAGGCTGTATTGCTAATTTTTGGGCTCCACTACTTTTTTTGAAAATTTAAATTTTGAGTGGAGATACTGACTTGACTCAAGGCAGCACCTCCACTATATAAAAAATTTGAAAAAAATAAAAAAATAAAACACGACAGAATTTTTGGCTTTTTTTGGGCTCTCGAAAGCACCAACAACCAATTTCCAAAAATCACACCTACTAACAATCAAACCCCGCCCCCCCTGTCCAAACTCAAACACAGAAAAAACAAAGTGCAACAGAATTTTGGGCTTATTTTGGGCTTTGAAATGCACGAAAAAAATTGCAGAAACCACCCGTCTATGTGCAAAAATCCCCTTCTTTCCAAAAATCAAATCTACAAAAAACAAAGTGAATCCGAATTTTTGGCTTTTTTCGGTTCTCGAATGCATAAACATGTTTCAGTAACCACCCCTACATATGAAAAATCAAATACCCATGTCAAAATTCGAATTAAAATTTTGAAGGCGCCCAAAAATCAGGGACCCAAAAAGATTATTTTTTGACAAAGCCATACTTTCGTGGTAAAAAGGGGTTAATTTGGTACTTTAAGGCTTGAAGCCCAAAAATCGCAGTTGATATTTTTATAGAGCCCAAAAATCAAAAACTTAGTTGACGCTTTGAAATTCTCAGAAGGATTATTTTTTGAAGGAGTTATATCTCCATGGTGTCAAGGGGTTGATTTTTAACGTTAAGGAATTTCCAAGAAAGTTTTTTTTAAATTTTACGATACCACGCTGAAAAAACCAGTTCTCGTCAGATCACTGAAGTTAAGCAGCGTTGGGCGCGGTTAGTACTTGGATGGGTGACCATTCAAGAATACTACCCAAATCGGGTAGTGTCACGCCTACCCTGAAGGGGAAATGGCTTAATGGTATACTACTACTACTACTACTGAGTCAATAGAGTTTCTGATTTTTAACTCATGACGTAGGAAATCAATCCCTTCAAACTATGTAGATATGACTTTGGCAACAAAAATCTTTTTGGGAATTTTACATTTTACTTAAAAATTTCAATTCGAACTTTCTCATAGGTGTTTGATTTTTATATGAAGGGATGGCTTTTGGAAAAAAAATGTGGCTTGAGTCAAATCAGCACCTCCACTCGAAATTTGAACTTAAAAAAAGTAGTGGAGCCCAAAAATTGGCAATACAACCCAAAAATAGCCTTGAAAAATCCCAAAATTTGGATATAAAGAAATTCAGGAATTTCGATTGTGGAGGTGCTAGCTTGATGGACCTGTTGGTCTCCCCTAAAGCTTTTCTGCTATTTAATTCCGAGGGCAGTATAACTAATTTTTTGAATTTATTGAAACATAACTGATCCGGATTATAATAAAAATAAATGATTTTCGTGAAGAAATTTTTGCCAGTATTGATTTCAAAGTTTTGACATTTAATTTTTACGTTTCCCATATGTTTGTGATCTTGGTTAGATAGTAAAAGTTAATGAGTTAAAAATTGAATTATTTAAATCATTAAACCCTGCTTTTTTTTCTTGCTCCGAATAAAACAATTTACCCAAGATACTTTATGTCTAAAACTTTTTGTAGGCAATTTTTCTGTGTGAATTTGAAGAACACTGTTTTTTTTACAGAATCACGTCCACGACCGTCAAATCAAAATGTGGGCTATAATTTCGGCAAGCAACCTGATTTCCATGAGGGTAGCAAGTTACCTCTACGCCCAGATCCCGCAGGTCTACATTCTTAATTTTATTCTCAGCTTTTCAAATATAGGGGGAATAGAACCTTTAGACACCCCTCCCCAAATATCCTCTTAATCGGTCCCTGGGGTTTTTTATAACACAGTTGGGATTTAGAAGAAAAATTCAAAATTAAATTTGTCATTGTCTAGAATCACGACCTTTTAAAGTTTTCGATTCCACGCGTTTATGATCAAAAAATTTTTGCATTCAATACTAACGCTCCTGTTGCTTCTTACATTAGGATAGTATTAGGAATAGAGCACAGTATTCAAAAGTACTTCCTAATTTATCTAAAGAACGTACGGTTCTGGGCTAAGGGATCAGCTTCAGGATTAAATGAATTCACGAGCGATTCCAGACAAAGACTAACATGAATTTGGGTAGAAGCGGCTCTGAAAAAAATGCAACAATAACTCGTGATGAGAATGGAAGGGTGATAATCATTTGGCGAGATAGTGAGAACGATAAGAGAGAGAGAGAGATACGATGTAGATTCGCAGATGTGGAAATCGTTGGTTACCTTGTTCGAAGATCAGAGAGATTATGAGGTTCAGTGATATGATTCATCCACACATACTTCTTCTGGAGTTGATTCAAGAATCGTGATATTGAATCGGAATTTGTAATTAGAATTTAAGAACTTGAATCTGAAGATACGCTTGGAGAGTATTTGAACGCAAATCGAATTTTTAATTAGAGCTTCACTTCAGAACAGTGTTGCAAATAGTAATCTTCCGAACTCAAAGATTTGACTTAATGGATTGTACTGAAACCATGACTTAGTTCCTGAAAATTGCAATAATTGCACTAACAGCGCGACCGCCGGAACTAAAGCTGGTATCGGACACAAGTACTTGAGACAGTAGTGCACCCTTTGTTGTCCCCTTCGAAACAATGAGTATGTGTCCAGTTATTATCCCACTAATCATTGCTTTCTAGATATCATCTTCTGTATGAGTTCTATCTTCTTTTCTGGTTATTTCGTAAGCGTTCAATGCGGTTGAGTGGAAGAGTTCTTCCCTTGGTCACTCTCTCTCTCTCTCTCGCTCTCTGTATCTCTTTCTCTTTCTGAATTAATATAATTTACATCCTCTCCTACCACCTTTTGATGGAGCCGTTTCTATGTTACTTATTTTTGTTGTCCATTCCTTTGAGTTTAAAAATGGTTCACAATTGAATGTATATGAACACTTTGTGTGAAATTTTTCTGTGTAGATTTGAATGTCGCTAATATATTTTTTTTTGCAGGATTAATTGGGAGCCTTACGCCTGACGCCTTCTATAATACTTACTCACATGCTACCGGGACATATATACATCAACCCAACGCAGGTCCAGTTTCTAATTTTTATTCTCAGCTTCTCAAGTGGAGGGGGAAATGTTACCTTTAGATACCCCACCCACAGAAAATTCTCTGTATTTGCCCCTAGGGTATTTTATAAAGTATTCACTCAAAGTAAAGTTCCTAGGGCTCTCGATCCAAATAGAAAATTTTGCCAAAATACTTCGTATCCAACACTCTTCGTGGGAACTTTTTCCGTGTGAATTTAAAGGTCGCTAATTTCTTTACAGGATTAATAACAGGACTGCCTCATCTATATGGAAGCCCTACTTACCTTGACACCTTGCCAAATGTCCAAGCTCCCATCGGGACACCTTTACACAAATCCAACGCAGGTCTAGATTTATATTTTCAGCTTCTCAATAAGAGGGAGGAATGTGACCTTTATATCCCCTCTAAATATCCTCTCAATCCTCTGAATCTCGCTCAAAATAAAAAATTTTGCCAAAATACTTTGTATCCACTACTCTTCGTAGAAAAACTTTCTGTGTCGATTTAAAGGTCGCAAATTTTTTTTTAGGATATGGTCAACTATCATCAATTCCATCTGGAAGCCCTAACTCCGGCACCTTCCAACTTTTCCCACCCGCGACCAGTACACATGGATTCCATCAAACCACAGGTCCAGATTCTAATTTTTATTCTCAGCTTGACAAGCTTAGGGGGAAATAAGACCTTCAAATCACCCCTTCCCCCCCTAAATATTATATGAATCCGCCTCTGGGGTGTTTTATAAAGTATCTACTCGAAGTAAAGTGCATAGGGGTACATGTTTAAATTAACATACCTTGCTCGCATTCTTAGTAAACATAATTTTTTTAATCCGTTGAAAAATTGTTGGGATTTGAAAGAAAAATTCGAAATTAAATTTGTAACTGTCTAGAATCGCATCTTGCTTTTTTATTTCGCGCGATTTTTTCAAAAAAATATTACAATCAATGCTTACGTGTACCCATACATTTCTGATCTAGGGTGCATGATCGCTCCAAATAAAAAATTTTGCCTGAAAACTTTTTATCCACTACTCTTCGCGGTACTCTGTATAGATTTAAAGCTGGCTAATCTTTTTTTTTAGGATCTGGTCTACTATCACCAAGTCCATATGGAAGCCCTGACATTGCCGCCTTCCATCATCACCCACCTACCCCCAGGGTAACTGGATACCATCAAAACACAGGTCCAGATTCTAATTTTCATTTTCAGCTTGAAAAGTGGAGGAGGAAATGTGACTCAAAGTGAAGTGCCTAGATGCACATATTTAAATTAACCGACCTTGCTCAAGTTTTTATTAGATACAATTATTTTCATCCCGTGAAAAATTGTTGGGATTCGAAAGAAAAATTTGAAATTAAATTTCTAACTGTCTAGAATCGCATCGTGAGTATTTTTCATTTCGCGCGATTCTTTCAAAAAAATGTCACATTTAATGCTTACGTATACCCATACGTTTCTGATCTTGGGCACATGATAACATTTATAAGTTTGAATTGCATTTTTTAAATTTCCAAAACATAAGCTTTTCCTCGCTCCAAACAAAAAATTTTGCCAAAATACTTTGTATCCACTACTCTTCGTGGAAAAACTTTCTGTGTAGATTTAAAGGTCATTAATTTTTTTTTAGGATATGGTCAACTATCATTAAGTCCATATGGAATCCATCACTCTGGCACCTCCCATCATTACCCACCCGCCACCGCGATAACTGGATACGAACCAATCACAGGTCCAGATTCTAATTTTTATTCTCAGCTTGATAATTGAAGGGGGAAATATGAGTTTCAAATCCCCCTGCCCTAAACATTCTCCGAATTCACCCCTGGGGTTTTTTATTAGGTATTTACTCAAAGTAAAGTGCCTAGGGGCACATTTTAACATCAACCGACCTTGCTCAAATTTTCAGGGGTAGTCCATATACCATGTGGACAATTTTTTCGACTTTTTGTTCCCCCCTCGGGGACAAGCGTAGACTTTTGACAACCTTCCCTCCCCCCTTCTACTCTGTCCACGTGGAATTATTTTATATTTCATAAATCAATAGATATTCTTGGTATTAAAAAGCTACGAAACCGGGGTTTTTCAGAATTTTCGATTTTATTAAATTATGATTATGATTAAAAAAATATTAGAGTTTATAGTTATGTGTACCCATACGTTTATGATCTTAGGTATATGATAAGAATTCATAAGTTTTATTTGTATTTTTCTCAATCTTTAGAACATAAACTTTTATCTTGCTTCAAATCAAAAATGTTGCCAAAATACTTCGCATCCAAAGCTCTTCGTGGAAAACCTTCCTGCGTAGATTTAAATATAGCTGTTTTTATTTACAGCACTACATGGAGGAGAAAATCTACCTAAGACCACACATAAAGAGGAACCTAAAGCGGTGAGTATGTACAGAAAAAATCGAGTACTAAAACAAAATTGAATCACAATTGGTTCATATTGAGCAATACGAATGTTGAAAGCAATTCTTTAGTTTTTCAGTTTTGACACTGATCAAGATCTGTGTGCCATACAAGTTTTTTTCACTGCAAAAATTTCCAAACCAACAATTTTTTTCAAAATAAAGTTGTAATTAAAAAAAAATATATTTTTTCAATTATGCGCTTATCATTTAATGACAAATAGCGATGAACCAGCGAGTGAAATGTTTCAAAAACTTTTTCTGAAAGTAGGCTTTTCAAAATATACTGAAACCTGTTTAGATTGTAGAGTTTTCATTTCAGAACCTAATTTCATTATAATTTTTTGATCAGTTTGTAACAAATAAAAGTCTATCATATTTGAAATTCTACAAAATTTTATTTCTAAAAAAATAGCTTGCACAATACTATTAATTTTATATGAAAAATGTGTGAACAATAGAAAAAAATATTCTGCCAAAAAAAGTGCAGTACTCTGTATTTTCAATAACTAAACTAAAACTAACTAAACTAAAAATAAATTCTAATTTTTTAAAAATGTTGGATAATGTTTGTTACTCTATTGGTGAAAATCAATAATCACTGCATAATTAAAATATTTATCAAAAATTGTGTTCTTGAAATCAAAATTTCAGATTTCGAAAGAAGGGCTTCCACCATTATTATTTTTTTCAGCCAAAACGCGTTCGTTTCATGCGAGAATAAAATATCACAAAAAAGTTTAAGTGTTCGAGTTTTTAAATTATAGGAAAAAATTGCCAGGGACTGGTGGAGGATCGATGGTGTTGAAGGAAAACTCTTTTTTGGATGGTTTCTTCCGAAACATCCAACAACACTGCTGCCACGTCTAACTCCGGAAAGAGCAGAATGGCTGAAAATACGCATACTCACCTTAGGTACAGATTACAATTTATATTCTCAACTTCTCAAGCAGAGGGAGAAATGTGACATTTAATGTCCCCCTCTTCCTCCCAAATATCCTCTGAATCCGCCCTTGGGGTGTTTTATGAAATAGTATTTACTCGGAGTAAAGTTTTTTGGGGCAAATGATAATATCAAGCGACCTCTCTCAAATTCTTAGTAGACATAATTTATTTGAAACAATAAAAAATTGCTGGGATTCAGAAGAAAAATTAAAAATTTAAACGCTAGTCGTCTAGAATCGCGTCATTTACGAATTTTTGATTTAGCGGTGAAATTTTGTTATTATCTGTTCTCCGACTGCAATATGAATAATCAAAAGGGGGAGAGCGTAAACGCTCACCAACGAATCAAACCTTCATAACTTTTGACCTAGCTGATATTATTTAGGAGAAAAAAGAAACAAACGAAGTTGTGTCAACATTATCGGACAATATTTATTGAAGTTAAAGGAGTAACCCGACGTTTCGGAAATCCTCTGTTTCCATCATCAGGGGAATAAAATATTATAAAATTCTAAAAAGATATAATAACAATTCTATTAATATATAATTGAACAATTTTTTATGGAGAAAATGTAAGTACGAACTTACGGAATAGTTACGAAATTCCTAGGTCATTTTTGGAGTATTAATATTGTTGAAATAAGAAGCGATATTAATCTAAATAGATTTCTTCCAGTAACGATATATGTCCAATAATATAAAGTAAGTAAATTTTCTGTAAATAATTTATATTTGGTTAGCAAAAGATATCATAATAAATATAGAGGTTAATTTGAAAGATGAATAGTTATAATTACCATGTTTAGATTGAATTTCAATCGTTTGTCTGTTGAATAACAAGAGCATTAAATTATTATGAGAGCAGGATGGAGAAGCATCATGCTCCCATAAAGATGACTCCAGAAGTGACTGTCAAGGAAATTTTAGTAACCTAACATACATTAAAGATGGAGAATAAAGGCGCTAAATTTGAATGTAATTAAAACAGTTGAAGAGTAAGAAAATGATATTCAAGAGGTAGAAACAGCAAGATAAAATAGATTTAATGGTATTTGATATTGTATGAACATTCAAGATAGATTTCATAAGAATAACTCTAAGATAGAATTGTAAGATTTATTAAGATGATCAAGATCAGTGATTTTATTCAAATAGTTATCTAGTTCTTTTTTAATAAAAACCATTTCAGCAAAGGCTCTTTTTATATAATGATTCTCTTGATGCAAAACTTCAATCTCATCCCAAAGAAAAAAGTGAGCAATATCATCATTAGTATTATTATGTAAGTGGTCGTTAAGAACATTATTGTAGTTTAATCTAACACCATCCTGGTGTTCTTTACGTCTGATGTGTAAAGGTCTTTTTGTTTGTCCAATATGACATTTGCCACAATTACATGAAAAACGGTAAACTGCGTTAGTTTTTTCTAAAATTTCTAATTGGTCTTTGCCTAGTTTTATCATTTGATCAAGTTTAGAATTAATACTGAAAGTAGTGTTAATTTTATAGGTTTTCAAAATTCTTTTAATATTTTCTGAAATTTTACCATAGTATGTAATAGTAATATTGCTTTTAGGGTCAAATTCTTTTTTTACAGTGTTATTATAATTATTAATTCTGTTTTTGTTATTAAGTTCTTTTAATCTCTTATCAATTTGTTTATCAATAATATCTAGTGGGAAGTTATTCAAAAAAAGAAAATGTTTTACTATTTTTAAATTACCAGTATGGAATTTTTTATCCGAGAGTAAAAAAGCTGAATCAACTAAGTTCTTTAAAATAGCTATTTTTTGTTGGAATGGATGTTTCGATTAAAAATTAAGCAAATCTTTTTTCAATCCTCTTAAGTACCAATTCTACAGGAACGTCAGCATTTTTTATAAAAGATTTTGGTTTAGGTAGAGCTTTTATTGAGAAAGTTACTCAATTACCTTTAGATAAATTCAAAGAAGGGATTAAATTCCTGATGGATAATACCTATTTCCAGTTTAATAATATTTATTATAGACAAACTTTTGGAACTCCCATGGGTTCTCCTATTTCAAATAATTTAGCTGACATGGTAATGCGAGATTTAGAATCTGAGATCTTTGATAAACTAGACTTTGTAATCCTTTCCTATTTTAGTTATGTAGATGATACATTTTTAATTATTCCTGAAGACAAAATGGAAATTATTAAAAAAAACGTTCAACTCAATCCATAAAAGATTACAATTTACACATGAAATTGAAAAGAACAATACTATTAACTTTCTTAATATTAGTATTATTAAAAATGATAATGGTACCATCTCCACTAATTGGTTTCGCAAATCAACTTATTCTGGTCGTTTGCTTAATTTTTAATCGAAACATCCATTCCAACAAAAAATAGCTATTATAAAGAACTTAGTTAATTCAGCTATTTTACTTTCGGATAAAAAATTCCATAATGATAACTTAAAAATATTAAACATTTTCTTCTCTTGAATAACTTCCCACTAGATATTATTGATAAACAAATTGATAACAGATTAAAAGAACTTATTAAGAAGAACAGAATTAATAATTATAATAGCACTGTAAAAAAAGAATTTGACCCTAAAAGCAATATTACTATTCCATACTATGGTAAAATTTCAGAAAATATTAAAAGAATTTTGAAAACCTATAAAATTAACACTACTTTCAGTATTAATTCTAAACTTGATCAAATGATAAAACTAGGCAAAGACCAATTAAAAATTTAGATAAAACTACCGTAGTTTACCGTTTTTCATGTCATTGTGGCAAATGCCATATTGGACAAACAAAAAGACCTTTACACATCAGACGTAAAGAACACCAGGATGGTGTTAGATTAAACTACAATAATGTTCTTCACGACCACTTATATAATAATACTAATGATGATATTGCTCACTTTTTTCTTTGGGATGAGATGAAAGTTTTGCATCAAGAGAATCATTATATAAAAAGAGCCTTTGCTGAAATGGTTTTTATTAAAAAAGAACTAGATAACTGTTTGAATAAAATCACTGATCTTGATCATCTTAATAAATCTTACAATTCTATCTTAGAGTTATTCTTATGAAATCTATCTTGAATGTTCATACAATATCAAATACTATTAAATCTATTTTAGCTTGCTGTTTCTACCTGTTAAATATCATTTTCTTAATCTTCATCTGTTTTAATTACATTCAAATTTAGCGCCATTATCCTCGATCTTTAATGTATGTTAGGTTACTAAAATTTCCTTGACAGTCACTTCTGGAGTCATCTTTATGGGAGCAGGATGCTTCTCCATCCTGCTCTCATAACAATTTTAATAAGACATACTTTTTAATTTTGAAACTTTACATCGTTAATTAATCTTTAATGCTCTTGTTATTCAACACACAAACGATTGAAATTTAATATAAACATGGTAATTATAACTATTCATCTTTGAACTTAACTTATTTACAGAAAATTTACTTACTTTATATTATTGGACATATATCGTTACTGGAAGAAATCTATTCAGATTACTATCGCTTCTTATTTCAACAATATTATTACTCCAAAAATGACCTAGGAATTTCGTGACCATTCCGTAAGTTGGTAATTACATTTTCTCCATAAACAATTGTTCAATTATATATTAATAGAATTGTTATTATATCTTTTTAGAATCTTATAATATTTTATTCCCTTGATGATGGAAACAGAGGGTTTCCGAAACGTCGGGTTACTACTTTAACTTCAATAAATATTGTCCGATAGTGTTGACACAACTTCGTTTGTTTCTTTCTTCTCCTATTTGGATTCTCAGACGTAAAAGAATTATTTTTAATTTGATATTATTTAGCTTTCCTTCCAGATTCTGTTGAGGATAATTGTTCTCTTTCAAAATCCGCTAGCAAATCACAAAAAGATTGCGGTTTTTCTAAAAGTATTTTAATTTAATTTTCTCAAAAGCCGTATCTTTCTTTTCTCCTTTTTTGCTAATTTTGTACTTCTAGAAAAAATTCATTAATAGGACCAAATCATTTTCGTAGCCATAAGAATTCTTTTCAAATATTATTCCTGCAGTTTTCTTACGAACACTAAAGGATTTTTTATGTTCGTGTTTTCGACTATGCAAAAAAAAAACCAAAACCCCCTACACTGATTTTTCAATTGCACTGATAGCAAGAGTAGGTGCTTTTCGTATATTTTTGGTCACTGAATCTGTATCCATTTATATAATCATCTTAAAGTACAAGGTTCCAGCTATAATTCAAGTTCTATTAGAAGTCTCTAGAACAAAAGGCTGGCGCCATGCACTGTTTCCAAAAATTTCCATAATGTTAATTTTCTTCAAAACCTCGATCCGCATTTTTTTAGAACAAGTTGAGATTTCTAATTAAACTTTGTTTTCTTCCATTCAGAAAATATTAATCCGGAAATCAAATCATCAGTTTCTAATCTAACTGAAACATCGATTTTTAATTACCGTCACTGAAAGGCATGGTTGTCTGTTCCATCTAAAAATATAGCTTGATTTAATTTTCTTAGAAAATAAATGGCGAAATTGAACTTAAACAGCTATATAATTAGGTAACACAGTTATATTTTTTTAGAAGAGGAAATCCAGCTATGCGTTCCGCTGGAATACTTTAAGAATATTTTCAGTAGTTCGAGGTAGTAAAAACGTGCGTCCTAGCTTCAAAATAAAAGCTACATCCCGTTCAGATACTCGGGATTGGTTTTCGTATCATAGAGTACAGTTCCACCGACCAAGCTTCGGCGGCGTGGCGTCGCTTGAGTGGCGCGGCCTATCTTGCGCCTTGGAGGTGGAGGGGATACACAGGACTAAGCGAGGTGACCGAGAGTGGTATCCGCCTTCTCTTTCCAACCTATGTATCCCCTCCACCTCTAAGCTACTGGATACGCCACGCCACTCACGTATAAGCGACGCCACGCCACCGAAGCTTGGTCGGTGGAACTGTACTCATTGTAAAAATCTTTTGGCTCTCATTTAGCAACTGTTAATCTAGAACTGAAATTCTCTGTTTTTAATTAATATGTATGAAAATTAGATTTCATCGAACGTTCATTGTCTCTCCCGAAAATTGATCAAATGTAGGGTCACTTTTTTTGCTGTGTCACGCTGGAAATATAAGTAAACTCACTAATTCATCAAATTTAGGAGTTTCGAGTAAATGATTTTTTTCATCTGTAATATAATTAGTAACTCTGTTTTTCCCACAGCCTCATTTAATGCTGGGCCAATCAGGGTTCTAGTTAATGATTTCTTATATGAAGGAGGAAGCAACATTGGAAGATATATAGGAGTAAGCCAGAATAATCCTGTAGCAAAGTGGGTTTCAACGAGAACCAATATCAAAGGAGGTAATTTGAGATATAAAACGCAATATAAAACAAATATAACAGAACTTTGCATAAAAAATCTAGTTTTTTTCTTCGCTATGTAACGTTTCATGGACCCCCCAACTTGCTCTGAATCGGCCGCTGGGGTGCTTTATAAAATAGTGTTCACCCAAAGTAAAGTGCCGAGAGGTGCAATCAATAATCCGGCGCCTCAGTTATTAGTAGACTCACAATTTCGTGTACCTCAACATTTCTAAATTAATCATTCTTTTAAAACTTTCATTCAATTAATTACTATATGTTTTGCTATGGGATCAGCTATGGCTCCGGAGGTCACACCTTTAGAGTATCATGTACTGGTACGCGCTAAAGTACCGTACGCACAATATCACGGTGAAGCTTTTTACGCGTATGATCCAAAGTCAGAGCCAAAGCCAAAGAAACAACGTAATCCAGCAGGTAATTTGAAAAGTAGAATATAATCTAAAACGAATATGATAGAATTATGCCTGAGTTGACTAATTTTTTTTTTTTTAATTGAGGTGTATTTTGGGGCTTTATAAAATCTTCAACATCCCAAGGTCAATTAGATGTATAATATTTTTCGCACGACGAGTGTAGACTAACCTACTTAGTACTTTTAAATTAAATGTATGTTAATTATCATAATAATAAACTTGATATTTTTTCTTACAGCATCAAGTTCAAGTCGACGTCATTAAGATCGGCCACCCATGTTATATATTAACGGAAAATAAAACAATGAAAAAATGTTAAACTATTACGATAAATAAAAAGATTTAGCAATGACACGAATTCTTGTATGGTAATCAAAATTTTTCATTTTCACATTTCCCCAAAGAGAATTTATTTATTTTATTTGCTGATGGATAGATTTTACGTTTAAATACAATTTTGAATTAGGCACGTTCTACACTTCAAGCCGAAAAATATCTTAGCGACGAAATATATTGTTTTTAGAGGAAATTAGTCGAGAAGTATTTTTCCGATTTGAGAAAAAAAATTCCGACGAAGTGAAAAACATATTTGATTTTTTTTAAATGAGGTTCAAGAATAAATTTTCGCTTAAATTTTTATGTTATTAAATGAGTTATCTTTATAATAATTATTGATATAGAAAATATTAATTATGAGTTAATATTAATAAATTGTGAAAATGTTAATTATTAATGAATATTAAGGAATTTATTTAATAACTCGTTCATTTATGTATATATTTGCTCCTTCAATGATTAAGAAATTGTATTGATCAATTAATAATTCGATTCATTAATTCACTTACTTCTTCATTCATTCATTTAATTATGTTATTGACATTATTAAAATTAATATTTATTTTATGTTTTACACTCAAATTAACATAAAGGCCAGTAATTGAAAAGTCTTTCTTAAAAATTGCAACTAAGTAAGGAAATCGGTATTTTTTATAATTGATAAGAAGATTAATCATCATTACTATATGTACTTAAATGTGAATCTTTGGTGCGATAATATTATTCAAGCCATCTAATATACATATATTAAACAAAATATATCTTTAAACTTTAAAATACACCTCACGGTGATATTCATTTGACCAACAATAAGTCTTCGATTGAAATAATGTTTATTTTTCAATAACATTTTTTATTATCAAATAAGCTCTTTATTTTCATACCCCTACCCCTACCCCCTTTATTAAAATATTTATATAATTATTATATTTACGTAAATTACTTTTACAAATTTTTGTTTTATTTATTTTTAAATTCAATTGTATTCAGTATAAAAGTGAATAACAATCCATTGAAATATTTGAAAAAATGTATATGAGTGATTTTAATTTACAAGTAAAATATGAAAATCCAGACTTGACACTCACTTTTGGTTGAAAATTCAACTGCCTGGTTGACATATAAAATACTTTTTACAACACTATCATGAAAATGGCGTGTTTTCGTACTTATGATCTGTATGTAATGTGGCGCATTTCGAACGATGCGAATAAAGAACGTACGAAATGAGGAATGCTTACGAAAAGGCCTCTTTTCGTAAGCATTCCACATTTTCACAATAAGTGAAAGGAAGATAGTTAGATAAAGACGGAAATAGGTCGATGTTTTCAGCGACAACTGTAGCGCGCTCGTCTCGCGACATACCGTGCAGAAATATATACGCTATAAAAACTAATCAGTACTTAAAATATTAAATTTTGTCTTTTCAAACTGATAACATTTTTTTATGAGTAAACTATAAACTTTTATTAGTAATTTGTAATAAAAAAGTAATTTTTCATTTATCTAATTTAAATTTTCCCGCAACTTTGACTTGAGCAACTATAGCGCACCTAGCGGCGGAGAGGCTACCGGCTTTTATAACCTTATTTCTGAATGCTGTCACGCGTTTGTTGGTTGGTTTTTTTCCAGACGGGGGGCTTCGCCCCCCGAACCCCCCAGCGGGGGCTTCGCCCCCTGCACCCCCACCAGGGCTGCACCCTGGACCGCCCCCCCCCTCACCTACGACTCGTCCTAAAAACACTGCACTTGTCACGAAAAGGCCATCGCCTACCACTTGTAATGCAATATACTATTGTTAAACATTCATTTTATTCGTTTAAGTTTGAACTATTTTGTTAGTATTAATTGTTTTTGTCTGGAAATTTAACTATTTTATTATTAATTGAAAATTAAACTTTTTTAGTTAAAAATTCAACACCTTGGAGGGAAGTACTTTAAAACTGCTAACATTATGTACTCCTATTTTCGATATTTTTTTTTTTATGACATCAGTCCCGATACTTTTCGGACAGACCATGTAGTTAAATTTTCAACCAAACTGATGAATTTTTGATTTAAAAAAATTAATTCCAAGTAAAAAGTGTTATATTTCGATACGTACGCATACTTATATGGCAAACAGAAGATAGGTTTAGTAAAAATTACTGCCCGTTTTGATATATCATTTAAGAATATTTGGAATTCAAGGGATTCACAGAATTCAAGGGATTCACAGAATTCAAGGGATGCACAGAATTCAAGGAATGCATAGGATTGCCGAAATTCAAGGTGTTCAAGATATCCACGGAATTCAAGGGATTCAAGGAATTCACGGAATTCAAGGCATTCATGGATTTCAAGAAATTTACGGACTTCAAGAAATCCACTGAATTCGAGGAACTTAAGGAATTGAAGGAACTTAAGCAATTTAAGGAATTCACGAAATTTAGAGAATTCACAGAATTCAAGGTGTTCAAGGAATGCCCGAAATCCAAGGAATTCACGGAATTCAAGAAATTTACGGAATTCAAGGAATGCAAGAAATCCACGGAATTCAAGGAACTCAAGGAATTGAAGTAACTTAAGGAATTCACGGAGTTTCAAGAATGCACAGAATTCCCGGAATTCAAGGTGTTCAAGGAATTCACGGAATTCAAGGAATTCAAGGGATGCAAGAAATCTACGGAATACTAGGAACTCAAGGAATTGAAGTAACTTAAGGAATTCACGGAATTGAAGGAGTTCAAGGAATTCCAGGAATGCACACAATTTCCGGAATTCAAGGTGTTCAAGGAATTCACGGAATTCAAGGGATTCCAGGAATTCAAGAAATTCAAGGAATTCACGGAATTTGAAGCATTCACGAAATTCAAAGAATTCGCGGAATGCACGTAATTCAAGAACTTCACGGATTACAAGAAATTTACGGAATTTAAGTAATTCAAGAAATCCACGGAATTCTAGGAACTTAGGGAATTCAAGGAATGCACAGAATTCAAGGAATTGAAGGAATGCACAGAATTCCATGAATTCAAGGAATTCAAGGGATTCAAGGAATTCACGGAATTCAAGAGATTCAAGGAATTCACGGAATTCAAGGCATTCACGAAATTCAAAGAATTCACGGAATGCACGAAATCCAAGGAATTCACGGAATTCAAGAAATTTACGGAATTCAAGAAATCCACGGAATTCAAGGAACTTAAGGAATTAACAGAATTCAAGGAATGCACAAAATTCCCGGAATTCAAGGGATTCAAGGAATTCACGGGATTTGAGGAATTCGCGGAATTCAAGGCATTCATGGAATTCAAGAAATTTACGGAATTCAAGAAATCCACGGAATTCAAGGAACTTAAGGAATGGAAGGAACTTAAGGAATTCACGAAATTTAGAGAATTCACAGAATTCAAGGAATTCACGGAATTCACGGAATTTAAGGAATTCACAGAATTCCAGGAATGCAC
>CAKNYM010053048.1:288140-310127 GCA_932195095.1 Andricus curvator | reverse complement strand
ACGGAATTCACGGAATTTAAGGAATTCACAGAATTCCAGGAATGCACAGAATTGCCGGAATTCAAGGTGTTCAAGAAATTCACAGAATTCAAGGGATTCAAGGGATTCAAGGAATTCACGGAATTCGAAGCATTCACGAAATTCAAAGAATTCACGAAATTCAAAGAATTCAAATAATTCACGGAATGCACGTAATTCAAGAAATTCACGAATTTCAAGAAATTTACGGAATTCAAGAAATCCACGAAATTCAAAGAACTTGAGGAATTGAAGGAACTTAAGGAATTCAAGGAATTCACTAAATTCAAGGAATTAACAGAATTCAAGGAATTCAAGGAATGCACAGAATTCCCGGAATTCAAGGGATTCAAGTAATTCACGGGATTTGAAGAATTCACGGAATTCAAGGAATTGATGGAATTAAAGAAATTCACGTAATTGAAGGAGTTCAAGGAATTTACGGAATTCATGGAATGCACGGAACTCAAGGAATCCACGGAATTTACAGAATTCAAGTAATTAAAGGAACTCACGGAATTCGAGAAATTCACGGAATTCAACAAATTTACGGAATTCCTGATATTTTGTAATTTCCTTGAATTCCGTAAATTTCTTGAATTCCATAAATCCCAGGAGTTCCTTGAGTTCCTAGAATTCCATGAATTCTGTGAATGCCTTCAAATCCATGAATTCCTTGTTTTCCGTGAATTCTTTAAATTCTGTGAATTCCTCTAATTCCGTCAATTCCTTGAATTCCTTGCATTCTGTGAATTTCTCAAATTCTGTAAATAATGTGAATTCCGTCAATTCCGTTAATTACTTGGATTCCGCAAATTCCAAAGATTCCGCGAATTCCGTGAATTGCTTGAATTCCGTAAATTCCATAAATTTCGTGAATTCCGTGAATTCCTTGAATTCCGCGAATTCCTTGAAATCCGCGAATTCAACATGTTTTAAAATAATATATTAAAAAGGAGAGTAATAACTAATAAACCTACCTGCTGTTTGCAGTGTGAGTGTACTAAAACAAGGGGCCAACTCAAAAAACAGTTGTTCTTTTAGACGACCGACGCTAGAGTGGTCGTTTTAGACGATTACTCGAAGGGAGGTTTTTTTAACACTCAAGTATCGAGTTGATATTTTCACCAAAAATATTTTCATTTTCAATAAAAACTGTTAAATGAAACCAAAAAGACGAATTTTTAACAAAATAGTTCAATTTTCTTCCCAGAAAGATTTTCTAAT
The DNA here is from genome assembly GCA_932195095.1 of Andricus curvator. Taxonomy (NCBI): domain Eukaryota; kingdom Metazoa; phylum Arthropoda; class Insecta; order Hymenoptera; family Cynipidae; genus Andricus; species Andricus curvator. The sequence continues at coordinate 308,882 of CAKNYM010053048.1, read as the reverse complement.
CAATAAGAAAAAAATCTAATTCAAAATATTGAGTTTTCAAGACAGAAAACCCAATTTTTGAAAAAAAAAAATTGAATTTAAAATACAAAATTTTTTTTTTTTCACGAACATAATTAAATTTCCGCAAAAATAAAAACGATTTTTCAACAAAATAAGTAAATTTTCAACTGAAAAAAAATCAATTTTCTAGAAAAAATAAAATAGCTACATTTTTAGTAGAATAGTTCATTTTTGAGAAAAAAACAAACAAATTTCCGACTGAGCTTGCTGAATTTTCAACAAAATAAATGAACTTCTATTTCAAGTGATGCATCTTCAATAAGAAAAATAAATTTTCAACCAAATATTAGATTGCTGCAGAGGAAATGGCCGTTTATTATTTCAGATATAATTATAGTAATTCTTCATACTTGTGAGATTAATTTCTCGTACAAGAAGTTATATATTTTTACATTCTTATCAGTGAAGGTATAAGATTTGTTTAAAATTTGACCCCCCCCCCATTTTAGACAAAAATTCAAAAAGTTAGACCATTTTCAAAATTTTTAAATCCATTTTTTTCAAGATTTCAAAATTCTCTGTACAGTTATTCGTAGTACTCAAAAAGACGAACAATTTCTCTACATTTTTTTTTTTCACTTTAAGAAAATTTTGTTCTCATCTTTATTTAAAGGAAGGAAAAACGCATCAAGAGATTTATGGACGGCCCATCACAAAATTGAGAAAAACAAACCAAAATGAAAATTTTAAGCCAAATTACATTAATTAATGTTGAGCGTTTTTTGTATAGTGGTCAAAAATCAATACTTTTGAATATTGATTTTTAATCATTTAAGTCTAGAAAAAATTGTCTCTAGCTCCGCTGGGATCCGAACCCATGCCTTTCAGATTTTCAGTCTGACGCGCTTACCCGCTAAGCTACGGAGAGCAAATTTACTACGACAAGTTTAATTGTTATAAAAGCAATTTAATTTTTAACAAAACAGTTAATTTTCAATTGAATAGTTGAATTTTCAACCAAATTGTTGAATCTTCAACAAAACTATATTGATTTAGACCCAAACACATTTGTGCACAGGTCCTTTAAAATTGAAGGTCAAAGCATCGACAACTGTTTTTTGGTGATTGTGAATTCTCTTTTGTTAAAGCTCCTTCGGCTTCAACGAATAGATTCTTATCGCGTATCTATGTCCATCAATTTTTTTTCACAGCTCGTGTCGTTTGTCTAAAAATTATATATATTTTTCTTAATGTAGTTTCTTACGAATGAAACAAAAACTACGCATCCTATCAAAAAATGATCAATAAAAAATTTGTAACTGTTTTTGGGGTGAATAACTTTTGTCTTGTAATTTTTTTTCGCCGGTTGTGTCGTTTGTCCAGAAATTTAATATTTGTATTCTTAATGTTGTTTTTTGAGAATAAAACAAAAACTACGTGTCCTGTGAAAAAGTGATTGAGAACAAATTTGTAGATCTTCTTCTTCTTTGGGTTCTTTAAGTTGAAAATTTTTTCAACGAGAATATATTCATTTAATCAGGGATGTTTATATTAATTAAAAGAACGTTATAGAAATCGGAAACTTGTAAAATAAAAATGTTTAAAGAAAGAACGTGATTGTGCCACATTTTCGGCTTTATTCAAACAATAAGAAGGCAATGTCCTCAAACTTTGTCAATAGGCTAAGTCACGTGATCGTTGATTATACTACGTCACCTCCACAAACACCAAAAAAATGGAAAAGAAGAATTAATTACTTACACACCTAATCTATTTCACACTTGCATGTACAAAATAATCGAAAAAAATGTAGTTTATCATATATTATCTGTAATCACAAAAAATTAGTCAATATTTAAAAAAATGGACTTTAGTAAAATAATTTTATGCTTTTTTGACCCATTTTGACGCAGGGAGGAGGGGTTAACTTAAAATGTGACATTATACCTGGAAAATATAAATGTAAATAACAATCTATTTGAAATGTTTGAAAAGATTTAAAATTAGTGATTTTATTTTACAAGTTCTTAAAAGATTTGTCTTTCTTCTCTGGTTTTGAGAAAGTTCCCCTTTATCTTGACAGATTTAACTTTTTTTTTTTTTTTTTGAAAATTCGTTTTTTTTTTTCAAATTATTTTTTAAATACAAATTTAATTATTCCATTCCTGGTCGAAAATTCATTCTTTTTGGTTGAAAATTCGCCTACTAAACTTTTTATTGAGAATTCATCTTTTTTGGTTTGAAACTTTACTATTTGCTGGAAGATTTATCTATTTTTTTGAAAATGCGTTTTCTTTCTTGTTTTGAATCAATTTTTTAAAATTCAAATTTAACTATTCTATTTTTCATTGAAACTTATTCGATTTTAGTTTAAAAATTTGCCTATTAAATTTTTCATTGATAATTCACACGTTTTAGTTGAAAATTCAACACTTTCGTTGAAAATGAATATATTCTGTTGTAAAATCGTCTTTTTTGGTACAAAATTAACCTTCTGGATTGAAAATTCAAATAAAATTCGTATTTTTGGATAAGAAATTCTTTCTTTCGGATTAAATATTCAACTTTCTTTTAAAAAATTCGTTTTTTTGCCTTGAATATTCCACTATTTGGTTAAAAATGCAACTCTTTGTGGTTCAAGTTTCATCGCTTTCTTTACAAATTCGACCATTTTGTCAAAAATTCGTCTTTTTGGGTTAAAAATTCCAATATTTAGTCAAAAATTCGTCAATTTTGCTTCAAAGTTTAACTATTTGGTTGTATTTGCAACTGTATAGTTAATAGTTATTTTTTTCTTGTGTAAAACTTAACTAGTTGGTTGAAAAATTCTCTTTTTTTGGTTTAAAAAGATTTTTTTTCAATTACGAGAACAATTTTCTCTAATTTTTAACTAATATTATAATTTTAGCTATATTAAAAATCGTTCAATTAGGTTTACTTGATTTATGTATCCTGCAATGGGCGAATTTCAGAATTTAACATATTTTAAGCTATAATTTGTATTGCTACACTTTATATAATTTTTTTTCATGCAAATAAAATAGACGCAAAAATAGTCTCAGATTCTGGAAGTATACCTAATTTTACAAACATTAAATGAATTTTTAGAAAGATGGATTTTTCGAAAGTTTTCTTATAAGTTTGATAATTAAAAAAAAAGTTATTCATGTAGAATTTTAGCCCTCTTGCTCAGAACAAAATTTTCTTGCTAAAACGTTTAAATCGGTGTTTACTGAAGCCTCGAAATCCTCGAGCAAATTAAGGTACAGCCACTCTTCATTGATTTAGACCCAAACAGATGCATTTTCAATCAAAAATACTGTTGGTTGTCGCGCTTCGCGCTCGATAATGTATGTACCTCGCGCTGCGCGCTCGGTCCTTTATATTTTCCCCACATTTGTGCGCAGGTCTTTTAAAATTGAAGTTCGAAGCATCAACAACTGTTTTTTTTGTGATTGTGAATTCTCTTTTGTTAAAGCTCCTTCGGCTTTAACGAATAAATTCTCATCACGTATCTCGTGCTTCGCACTCGATTTTGTCCAAAATGCGAACTTCTCTAGGTTCTTTTCAACACTATCATATCAAGCGTATATTGCATTTCTATATATTATATTCAATAGATTTATATTATTACAATTCATAATATGCATTCTTGAACATTTTATTGAAACTTGTGTCGTTTTTTCAAAAATTGAATTACTTTATTTTTAATCTTATTGTTTACGATTGAGAGAAAATCTAATCGTTCTATCTAAAAATTAATAAAAAAAAATTTGTAGATCCTTTTTGGGTGAACAACTTTGGCTCCTAATTTTTTTTCGTACCTTAAGTCGTTTTTCAAAAACTTCACCGATTTTGTTTAAATATTTAAACAATTAATTTTGGTTACAAAAACCAAAAGATCATCTTTTGCAATCCTTAAATAATACCTAGCAATTTTTTTAGATTTTTAGGACTCATTAGGACCCAGTGTGATTATTAGGCGAAAAAAGTATAAGTGCTGGAATTCGAAACTATAAGCAATTTTTTTGCTAAAACGTTTAAATCGATGATTACCGAAGCCTGGAAATCATCGAGCAAATTAAGGTACAGCCACTCTTGTTATTAACAAAAAACTGATAATAGCAAACATTTTTTTACTCTTTCACGCCCGTGGAGAAATTGCCCAATTTGATCCTGATTCCCGACGTGGCCCCGATCGGGTTAGCCCAATGCGTCCCTGATCATGGCTACTGTTGTGGTCCTGGTCGGGGCAACATCGGGCTACCCTCTGTTAATTCATAGTTAGTTTAAAAATTAGGATTAATTAAATTTAAAATTACTCCCTGCCTTAATTAGCGAATATTCAACTAATTTTCATTTCAGTGAATAACCTAAAGTTAATTAGTTAAATTTAACTTCTCATGTGCAAAGAATATAAGAAACAAGAAAAAACCAAAAAAAGCTTAAATTCATTTGAACAAAATGTCCAAAAATGTATGTTTACGGACGCATTAAATTAGTTAATAAATATAAAATTATCAAGTTAGTATCAATTATTGTATTTAGTTTTCAAATCTGTTTAGAGTTCATACTTATTTAGATTTGAATTTGCCGCACTAATCTCGAATGTATTCGATTAGTATTCCGTTCGATTATTTGGCAACGAACGGACTGAAGGTAGACATAAACCGGTAAAGTCATGTGGATAAATCGCTTCAAATAATTCTCAATTCACCTATTTATTCATTTACGCAAAGTTTTTAGACCGGGGTGAGGTGTTCACATCAAACTGGAATTATCCAGCTCTCTAAGATTTCCGACAGTGAACTTCCAGAAAGCGTCGACAAATTTTTGGCATTATAACCTCACTTTTTTGTACTTTGCTCCACGTGTAAAAAAAATTTTCAATCAAATTGTTGAATTTTCAAACAAAAAAGATTAAAGTTCAATCAAATATTAGAATTTTCAAGAAGAAAAACAAATTTTTTAGAAAGCAGTTGATTTTTGATCAAAAAAGTTGATTTACATCCAAAAAAGCTAACTTTTCTACAATGAATGCTGATTTTTCAACAAAAGAGTGAAGTTTTTAAGCTGAAAAGTCTAATATTACAGAAAACAGGGACTTTAAAATAAATAAATAAATAAATTTTGAACAGAAAAGATCATTTTCAATAAAAAAGATCAATTGTTAACAAGCTAGTTTTATTATTATCAACCAAAAAGTTGAACTTTCAACAAACAAGAATAATTTTCTACCCAGAAAGACGACTTTTTAACAAAAAATATGAATTTTCTACCAAATCGTTAAATTTTCAACAAACAGGGTTAATTTTCTACCCCAAAAAGAAGATTAACGATGTATCAAAAAGATGAATTTTCAAAAAAATACATTAATCTAACGACAAGTTTCAGAATATTTTTCAAAATATTTATATAATGTTTAATATTCTTAATTAATTGTTTACTTCTATACTAAATAAATTATATTTTAATAATATTCTTATTAATAAAAATTATAAGGGGCCATATCGGGCCTTCCTTATGGATACCCCAGTCAGGCCCTGATCGGATTAGGCGTTTCCTTTCGAGTCTGTCCCTAACTGGGATATCCGATTGGGGCCCGATTTTGCCAGATCTGGCCCCGACCAGGGCCAATCTGAAATTTCTGCACGGGCTCGGATTGTTCGTTTTAGGTAAAAAATACCGCAAATATTCATTGAAATGATTCTTGAGGAATAAAATAAAATTTCAAATAAGCTTTTATCGAACCTTCTACAGCCAATATTCTACGAAATATGAATCTTAAATTAAGGTTGCATTTTCGCTGAGTAAGCGACAAATTCACATTTCGTACAATATTGATTATAGAGAATTCGACATGGATACATTTAAAAACTGTTTTTATTTACTGAAATGTTTACGTTTGTTGCTATCTATCACATTCTGCATACTAAAAAATGTCGGAAAAACACAATGCACATGAACACATGTAGAGCAAATAGACTAAAATGATAAAAAACAATAAATTACAATCATTTGAAAATAGTAGTTGTTCCAAATTTGTAACATACTTGTATAATTTTATAAAATTGTCCGAATTCTGAATAAATTTTTTTTCAAATTCAAATAAAGCACTGGCTAATATTCAAAAAATGATTCAATTAATCCAGGGGTATGCCACGACCCATTCTGTAGTTAGAAAAAAGGTGTGCTATGGTTTGTCCACAGCGGCGCAACGCCGAACTAACGGCGCGTCGATCGTCACTCGATTAGTTTAAAACAGTTTAAAGGGCATTTCCATAGAAATGTATTCGTAGCGCATAATATTGATTTATTTTTTCAAGTTGTATGAATAAACTGTGAAGAAAAATGGGCGGTTGTTACTGCATACTACCCAATTACTCTAGTGAGTATAAAGCAAAAGAACAAACTTGCATCATTCTTCATTGTAAGTTTTAGGAATTCTCTTCAATTTTACAGATTTTCAATCTAAATTTCTACAAGTTTGAAGATTTAAAATTGAAACTTCTTTAATTTTAACGATTTGCAGTTTAAAATTGTTCAATTTTTAAGATGTATAAATAAAAATTCTGAAACTTTGATGACTTCGGCGATTTTAAAGATCAAAAATGACGATTTTTCATTTCCAAATCTTCCAAATTTATGAAATTTCAAATTCATCATCAAAATTACAGAATTCTTCATTGTAAAAGTGAAAATTTGTATAATTATTGCATGTAAATAAAAAAAATGTTTAATTTTAAGTACATAAAAATTCTACAATTTCAAGAGATACAATTGAAAACTCTTCAATTTTTGAAGATTGATGAAATAAATTCTTAAATTTGGATGATTTTGAAGATCGAAAGTCAAGATTTCAATTCGAAATATTCCAATTTGCAGAAATTTCGAACGTTAATAACCAAAATTACAGAATTTTTTATTGTAAAACTTAACATTTTGATTATTATTAATTGTAAATTTTGAAAACTAACAACTTTTCAATTTTAAATATTCACAATTCAAAGTTCTACAGTTTTGAAGAGTTTCAATCAAAAATCTTGAATTTTAAAAATATAGAATTGCAAATTATTCAATTTTCAAGATATCTGTTGAAGGTATTTACTTTTGAACATTTTGTTGTTAGAATAGTTCAATTTTAAAGATGTGTAAATAAAAATTCTCAATTTTGATGATTTTTAGGGACGACTGAAAAACCCGGAAAAATAAAATTCCTGACACTGTAAAATTCCTGAATGGGAAAATTTCCAAATAATAAAATTCCTGAGTAATAAAATTTCCAAATAATGAAATTCCCGGATTGGAAAATTCACCAACAGTTTATGATATTACCGAATTTGCGCATTCTCGAACAATAAAATTCCCGATAGAAAATTGTGGAATTATAGAATATCCGAACTAGAAAATTCCCGAATATAAACAATTTAAATTTATTTATAATTAAACAAATTTTTAATTGTAATATAATTTTATTAATTTCATGAATAAGAAAAATCAATTGTTTAAATTCGGCAATTATCGGTCGGGAATTTTCAAATTTGGTAATATTATAAACTATCGAGAATTTCATTATTCGTGAATTTTAATATTTGTGAATTTTATAATTCGCAAATTTTATTATTCGGGAATTTTATTATTCGGAAATTTTATTATTCGGAAATTTTCCACTTCGGGAATTTTATTTTTCGGGATTTTTTAAGTCGTCCCGATTTTTATAGTCAAAAGACTATACTTAAAATTTGCATATTTTAACAAATTAGAAACTTCTAAATTTCAATGATTTACAATCTGAAGCTCTACAATTTTGAAGATTTAAAATTGAAAATTCTTTCAATTTTACGATTTTTAATCATTACGGCACATTTGCAACGTTTTATTTTAACATATACTCATTTTTACATAATTAAACCTGATTTTCTTTATTTCTCATGATAAACCGTACAAAATAATAATTCCTACAAAATCTATAAAGTACCTAAAAACTTGGTATTGATTATATATGTTTACTCAAAAAAATAATGGATGATACGGCAACCCCAGGCGGAAAAATTATATATAGTTTATACATAGTGTGAAATATTATATATACTTTTCATTTGTTTGATATAAGAATTGTATGAAACATATGAAAATTACATACTATATCAACCTCGTTTCTTGCCTCCAAGTTTTTCTATTTTCAAAATTATTTTTTCAATAAAAAGTTCGAGTAAAAAATTTCATAATTATTTTTGTCCAAAATAAATCAAGCAGTTTCTGATTTTTTTTTGTTCGAATATTAAAAACTTTGGCGCGAGAAACGAGTTCGTTAGGAGTTATAATGATTTAGAAATCAATTTTTAAATACCGAAATTTTGCTCCCTAAAAAAGTAACCTTATATTCAATATCAAATATTAAATATACCTGCAAAACTCACTGAGCTTACTAGGGTAGTGCTGATCCGAGGATTTAAAGAATTTAGATTGTATATTAGTTTTGAGAAATTTCGGCAACAGTTAGAAATTTACAAAAAATAAAGAAATTAGTGTGCTTTGCAGTGTTTCCAAGTCAAATGTATCGAGTGACGATCGCAGCGCCACTATTTGCCCTTCCCGCCGCAGGCACGAAATTTACGCGTGGCGTGGCGTGACATACCTCTGAATTAATCTCATTATTTTAATGCAAGAAAATTATTTCTTTGTGAAAATACATGAATTTAATTAAGTTTTAATATATTATTTTAAAGAAGGATACAGAAGCCGGAACCGTAAAAAATAGACAAGGTCCATGAAAGAACGCGATTGGGTCACATTGTCAGCTTTATTGAAACACTGAGAAGGCAAAATTGTCAAAAAGGTAAAAAAGGCTACATCATCTCCACCAACATATATTAAAAAATTATTCTTTCAAAATGAAAAACGATAATTATTCACACACTTAATCTATTTCACCTGATTTTATTTCCGTAAAAAAAAAAGTAAAAGTAACAATCGACAAGAAATGTTCACTAATTAATTAGTAACTGCCCAGGCGGAAATATTATGTATAGTTCATATATAGTGTGAAGTATTATATATAATATTCATTTGTTTTATATAAAAAATGTATAAAACAAATGAATATAATAATATAATTCCGACCGGTGAACTAATCCGACAGATGGCTCTCCAATCAGGACGGCTGAAATTTGTATTGTGTTACATGGGCGAAACTTATAATTAATTAAATAAATGAGTTTTATCGGAGAAATTCATAAAAAGAAGTCAAGGAATGTGTAGTACAGTGAAGATTCTATATTTTTTAATAAGTGTGTGCAACATAATAAGTGTGAAAAACATGGGATATAAGTGTATAGCTCTTGGTTGCAACTCGGGCTACGTCAATAATGAAGAAAATAAAAACTTTTCTCTCGTATAAAAAAATCCGGATAATTCATTTTTTCCCCATTCATTTTGGAAATTTTTAATGAGGAAAAAGTAGAATTTTTTAATATTCAGAAAAGTTTGACTGCTTATATAAAATGATCAATTATAAATCACATCAAATTTCAGAGAGCTAAATTGAATCATTAAATGTTACAATTTTAATTGTTCTTTTTAAAAAATTTTTTAGTCAAGTGCAATTGTTTAATTATTTGTATAAATAACAGTTGAATAATTATTCATTTAGGGAAAATTCAAGTAAGTTGAAGAGATATTTGAAGTTTTGAAAAGATTCAAACATAATTTTAAACTTGAAAAGATTCCAAAAAAGTATCGAAACAAAACATAAATTTTTGGAGATTTCAAAATAAAATTTTGAAGCTTTTGAAGGGTTTTGAAAAGTTTGAAGATGATAAAAAAGTTTTTCTTAAGATTCTTGGGAAAATCAAAAATAACTTTTTATTTTTGAAAAATAATTTTAACAGAATATTAAAAAAGATTTCAAAGGCATCCACAATTGTCAAAAAATAATTTTGGACATTTTAAGTGATTCTTTTTTTTTTAATTTTCCACGATTTAATAACAGTTTTAAATTAAAAAATTGTTTAGAAAAAATTAGGATTATTTGAAAAAAAACTTCGAATTTTTAAAACAATTTCAAAAACAATTAGAAATTTGAAAACATTCCATGAAATTTTAAATAAAATGTACATTTTTTAACATCATGAAATATAATTTTAAAGCTGTTAAGGATTATGAGAGGTAGCAAGATGATACACAAATTTTCTTAAGATTCCTGGAAAAATTTTTTATGATTTTTTATTTCAATAATAATTTTGAAAGAACATTTAAAATATATTTCAAAACAATGTTTGGTGTATGAATAACAATTGAACAATTAATTATTTTTAAGGACCTAAAATTAATATAATTTTACTTCTATTTTAAAAAGTGTTGAGTTTAAAAAAAATTTTATCTTTCAATTTTTAATGTTTCTAACTTAAAATCGCTTAAAAAGATATAATTTTGAAAATCTATAAATGTGTTGATTCACTCTTTAATTAAGAGAATTGAAATGATAGTGTGGATTTATATATTTTTTTTTTAATTTTGGAATTGTGCAATTTATAAAAGTTGAACAATTATTTATTAATGAAGCGTTTAAATTTAAAAGAATTAGGCTCTAATTTCAAAAGTAAAAAAAATGCACGAAAAAATGCACCTCAAGTGTTTTGATTTGCAGTTCAGTTTTTATAATTTCAAATAAAAAAAAATTTAGCTTCAAGAGTTCGAATCTTTTTTTGTAATTGTAAAGAAGGTTTTTGTATTGGGATTAGGGTCGATAATATTTATTTGCTTTGTGTTCTGCAATTAATTTCAAAAAAATGTATATATACATATATATAATTAAAATGTATAAGGTAGGACTGATTCATATAGCCTTAATGTCGAGTCCAGTGAGTCAGTCCGGGACGAAACATAAAAAATCTAATTTTTATTTTATTTAAAAATAAATATATTTTTTGAATTGATTTCAGAACACAAAATAAATAAATATTATCGATCCTAATGCCAATATCAAAATCTTCTTTACAATTATAATACTTGAGTCAATTAAAAAAGATATCTATCGATAAAACAGCAAAGATGTCATCTAACTTTTTTTGTGAACCTAAAAAAAACCGAGAAATGGCCGGGAATTTTTTCCCTTGATAAGAACGGCCATTCTGAATTAACAATAAGAAAATATTATTAATTATTTTATTTCAATTATATTTATTCATTTTAATAAATATTCATGACTTAGGATTTACATATTTAAATCATTCATAATTTTGACAAAAATTGTATAGAAATAACAATTATATATAATTTAGAACAATTACAAGCTTTCAAATTCCAACAATTATTTAATAAAAACACAAAATAGATTATAATAGAACATAAAATTTTAAATCTCAGAATGCTGATCCAAGTATTTAATTTTACCACCATTCAGCTGCTAGTTTCGGTGACGATTTTAGAATGATTAATTACTATTACGCTTATTATTACTAAAAGAAAATATTTCCGGTCAAAATTTGGAAACAGTTTCAAGTTTTTTTATTATTTTATGCTTTTCTCCCATGCATTGAAATGCAAAAGTCAGCCGTCCTGATCGGAGCGCCAACTGTCGGATTAGTTCACTGGCTCGGATGCTAAGAAAATCTACTACTTCATACACCTACACGGTCGATACATACACTGAGCGAAGAATTCCCGTGTATTTCGGGTTTACACCCCAATAGTTCGGGTGGTTTTTCTTTTTTTTTGTTTCACACGAAGGTTTGGTGCGCTTGCACTACTGAGACGTGCAATCACCCCAGCCATTCGGGTGCTCATCTGAAACAGCAGCGGCCGAAGTGGTGGGGCGCCCGCCCGAATAGTTGGGGAGCTTGCACGAATGATTCGGGAGATTCGAGTCGTCAACCGCGTTGGATGTTGCGCGTTCGACGTTTGCGCATGTTCGCTAATGGCCGCAGCTGATGAACATCAGGCTCTTCCCGAATGTCACTGTTTCTAGTTTATGTCGATTTTATTGTTCGTGTGCGAGATGTCAGTGGAATAAAGTGTAACTAGTTATCTGGTTTTTCTTTGGATAATCATTAACGAAGGTAAGAGAAATATAAAACATTATTCTTTGCTTTGCCCATGAGTCGAAAAATCAAATCATTAGCGAACATGCGCAAACGTCGAACGCGCAACATCCAACGCGGTTGACGACTCGAACCTCCCGAATCATTCGTGCAAGCTCCCCAACTATTCGGGCGGGCGCCTCACCACTTCAGCCGCTGCTGTTTCAGGTGAGCACCCGAATGGTTGGGGTGATCGCACGTCTCAGTAGTGCAAGCGCGCCAAACCTTCGTGTGAAACAGACAAAAAGAGAAAGCACCCGAACTATTGGGGTGTGAACCCGAACTAGACGGGAATTGTTCGCTCAGTGTAGGGCTGGTCAACATAATATATTTTTTTCTCGCATCCAAGATCCGGAATCAGAAACTGAAAGTGTATTGACTATTTCTAAAAAAAATGCCAATTTTTATGTTTTTCCTTCTTTAACGCTAATTTTATATAATTCAAAAAAAATAATTAGTATACTTCAATTTTCTCTAAACCTTCAACTGTAGTGAATGTTCTTCCTTAAACAAAAAAAAAAGTTTTTTTATATGAGAACTATACATATTTTTTAGCCTGTTTTACAAATCATAGAGTTTTACGCAATTCACAAGATAAGATCTCTTACCTCTTTTATGACGCCTGTTCTCATTATTCCAATGTCATGCACTTGAACTTCTCTTTTGACTGATGCCTCATAATTAAAAAATTTTTCAAAAATCTTAACCGTGAAATATGATAAGAGTTAATTTATATTTATTCTCAACTTTTTAAATTCATGATTGTTTAATTAAAAAGAATTCCAATTTTATATTATTTCAAATCAAAATTCGAATTGCCTATTTTAAAATGTATTCCTTAAATTCGGATCAGGGTGGCCACTATTTTTTAAATTTTCGTCTCCCGGTTCTCCCGGTAAATATTCGTGATTTTTCGGGGTTTATAAAAAAAATTAACTCTCTTTTCGATACCCAATTATTTCACATATATGATCAACTGCGAAAGTCGATAAGCATCAGCAAACCTTTTTACAAGAAATCGATTGACTTTGAATCATCTAATAAGTAGGATAAGAAAAGTGTCTCTGGACTTTTATTTCTTAACATAAAAAATATTAGTGATACATTCGAGACGATTTCGAGAAAATTCGAGATTTTCTTGAAACATGTTCAGGTGAACTCACAACTTCAGGGAAATCGAGAATCTCGAATAAAAAGTTTCGAGATTCTCGACTCGAGATCTCGAAATTTTTTATTCGAGATTCTCGATCTCCATGAAGTTTTGAGTTCACCTGAACATGTCTCAAGAAAATCTCGAATTTTCTCGAAATCGTCTCGAATGCATCACTAAAAAATATGCAAATTCCAAAATTCATTCTAACCCAATTTTCTAATATTATGTTTTGAATATTTCTGCAACAATAATAATTTCGAATTGAAAGCGTCTGAAATTTAAAAAATATATATTGCACGATTTTGGACAATTTTATCAGAAAATAGAGTTAAATTGTATAATTTCTAAGTCGGAGCGCTTAAAATTAAACAATTTAATTTCGATTTTAGAATCACGAAATTAAATAATTTCAGATTGAAATTTCGAAAGTAGGACAATGTCAGAATGTTAAAAATTAAATATTTCAAGATTCTAATGTTGGAAATTGGGTCATTTAAAATTCAGAGGAATTTAAATTGTATTATTTTTAAATAAAGGCGTTCAAAATTAAATGATTAAAAATCAAAAACTTTTGAATTTGAATTATTTTAAATTCAAAGCGAATAAAATTTTAAAACTTAATTTCGAAAACTAAATTGAATTTTTTAAAGACAAAGCTTCTGAAATTATAGAATTTTAAATTGTTATTACATAACAATGTTAAAATTTAACATTGAAGCTGATTAGACAAATTTTTCTAAAATCAGAATTTGAATTGAATAATTACAAAAAAACTTTCAAAACACATAGTAGTTTTAAATGGGAAACATTAAAAATGAAAAAATTTCTACTCCGGAACGTCGAAACTGAAACGAATGCGAACTTCATTTGAAACTAAAAAAGCATTCAGTCACCAAAAATTGTGATATTAAAACTTTTTTCAGAAATTCCTTTAAAACCCCTTTAAAATTTCAAGTATTTTAATTATATTTAAATCGCTTGAAAATTAATCATCTTTAAATTGCTAATTATAGTTTCCAAGATAGAAAGAAAAAATTAAAAAAGCATTCATCATGAAAATTAAAAACTCTGAAATGTTAACCATTTAAAATTACCGAAACTATTCATTTACTGATGCATCAATTAGAGATATTTCAATTTTTATCCTTTTTGATTTTAAACTCAATTTGTAATTTTTAAATTGCAAATCTTCCTTTAGAATTATTATTCATTCTTGAAATTTTTCAATCAAATATTTTTCATATAGCAAAAATAATTGCTTAAACAAATTATTATTGTCTATAGCTACCTTATTTTATATTAATACTAGATATTTGCGTTTTTATTGAATTTTTTAGCTTTTGTTCATTTTTAAATTAGAGTAAAGTAATAATTGATTTGAGTCAAGAAAAAAAAATTATTTAAACAATTTAACTAAATTAGCTAAATTATCAATTAACTAAATATTTCAGACAAAAAGCAACTATGTTCGTTAACTTGCATTATTTATTACTTTACTAAGTAAAAAGTGGGTAAAAAGTTAAACATTTTAGAAGAAACCGCAACTGTATTGCATTAATGAAGAAGTTAGCTATAAACAATAATAAGTTGTTCAAACAATTATTTTTGCTAATTTAAATTAATTATTAACTCACTTTATGTGAAAAGTAAACAAATAGTTGTGAATTTCAGAATAAAACCGCAACTTTCTAGCATCATTTAAATTGGATATTATCATTAATAATAATAAATTGTTTAAACAAATAATTTTGTTAACGTTAATTAATTATTTGCCTCCCTCTAATTGAAAATTGGACAAAAAGTTGAAAATTTTTGAAAAAACCGCGACCGTCTATCTCCATTCTAAGAGAAAATTCCTAAAAACAATAATAAATTGTTTAACGAAACTATTTAAACATCTAATTATCAGTGCAAAGTAGTATTTCATGTGTCAGAAACAATTTTCATTTTGAAAAACAGCAAAAAAATCATAATTAACGCCAAAAACTCGCAAAACCCATTTTTTCACTTATGGGGTTTTTTTTGGACCCTATATAAAACAGACTTATGGGGGAGATATTTCAAAAGTAATATTTTGTTCGTATTCTATGGCGAATTGTGAAGATAAATGTTGAGTTTCAACTCGATTCAGCTAATATTGAGGATTCTGAATAAAACTTACAAAAACGTCTTTTTTTCTTATGGGAAATATGTGTTAATAATTTGTTCTAAATAATTATCGTACCAGATTCAACCTTATACGGCAGAATCAATTTGAAAAATTTAGCAAAAATTTTACATTTACCAAATTCGAAGCAAAAGCGGATAGACTTCTTCAAACATCAAGTAGTGATAAATGAATATTTGTTCGGCAATTCCACAATCTTTGTTTACTCTTCTCCACTCGTCTAGAACGTGAAGAAAGACAAACACTTTCGTAACTTCTTCAGACAAAAATGAATATTTTCTATATCATCACGCTTCAATTGTATCTTTTTTTAATTAATTTTTTTTTCTGAAAAAAAGATCTCCTTTCGTTCCGCTGGGATTCGAACCAAAGAACTTCTAATTTCCGGTCAGGTTCCTTTCCCATTAAGCTACTAGAGAGATCAAGAGAAGAAACTTTATTTCAGAAAATATACGCATTTTTATGCTAGATGTTACAAATCGAATTTAAAACAAAATCTGTATTATCATTTTAATTCATAGCTGCATCTAGTCTGAAAAGTCGTTAAAAATTTACGTTATTCTCTAATGATAATACAGATTTCTCAAAAAATTTGATTGGTAACATCTAGCATAATAATGCTTATATTTTCGGAAATAAAGTTTCTTCTCTCGATCTTTCTAGTAGCTTAATGGGAAAAGCACCTGACGGGAAATCAGGAGTTCTGTGGTTAGAATCCTAGCAGAGCGAAAGGAGAAGATCTTTTTTTTTTTGAACATAAAAAAACCAAAAAGAAAAATAATTTTAAAAATTTTGAATTCATAGCTCCATCTAGTCTGAAAAGACGTTAAAAATTTATTTTATTCTCTAATGATAATACAGATTTCTTTGAAAATTTGATTGGTGACATCTAGCACAATAATGCGATATTTTATGAAATAAAGTTTCGTCCCTCGATTTTTCTAGTAGCTTAATGGGAAAAGCACCTGACCCGAAATCAGAAGTTCTGTGGTTCAAATCCGAGCGGAGCGAAAGGAGATCTTTTTTCAGAACAAAAAAACAAAACAAAAATTAATTTAAAAAATGTTTTATTCATAGCTCCATCTAGTCTGAAGAGACGTTAAAAATTTCTGTTATTATCTGATGATAATACAGATTTCTTTAAAAAATTTATTTGTAACATCGAGCATAATAATGCGTATATTTTCTTAAATAAAGTTTCTTCTCTTGATCTCTCTAGTAGCTTAATAGGAAAAGCACCTGAACCGATATCAGAGGTTCTGTGGTTCGAATCCCAGGGCAGCAAAAGGAGATCTTTTTTTTAGAAAAAAAAATTATTTAAAAAAATGTTTAGTTCATAGCACCGTCTAGTCTGAAACGAGGTTCAAAATTTCTGTTTTTCTCTAATGATAATAAAGATTTCTTTATGAATTGTATCTCTTAAAATCATTTCTTCTTTCACAAGGGAAAATGACTGTTAAAAATAAGAGATTTATAAATGGAAAAAGATTATTTAGTTTTTTTTGCCCCAAACAAAGAATTTTGTTTATTTCTTCACCTCCATTGGAAATAGGAATACATTCTTTTCGTCTTTACCCACTTGATTTTATAATTTTCAAGATATTCCAATCAAACTTATTTCAATATCTGATAATCAACAAATATTATGATAATACCGATCAAAATAATTAGGTTATAGCATTTACAAAATTCCAAACAAAAAACGAAAATGAACATTTTAAGCGAAACAAGGCACAATATGAAAAAATGTCAAAGAAAGAAAAACGTTGTATTTTGGACATCCTGCAAGATTATCGCAACAACTTTTTGAGTTTTTTTGAAAAATCGAAAATTCAAATTTGGACCGCACAAAAAATAAAGAAAAATCAAAAATTCCATTTTGCGGTCCAACTATACAAAATACGAAAATAGATGGATGAACAAAAATTCTGCACCCAGAAAAGATCTACAAATTTGTTACGAATCATTTTTGATAGGTCGCGTGGGTTTTCGGTTGAGGATTGAACTATTTTGTTGAAAATTCGTCTTTTTGGTGGCATTCAGCTGTTTTTAGATTGAAATTAATCTTCTTGGTGGATGATGGATCGTTTTAGTTGAAAATCCTCTTTTTTTAATGTAACAATTTGGCTTCAATTTGTTATGGTAAAAATTCAGTTTTTAAACTGAAAATTTAATTATTCCATGTTTGGTTGAAACTTTATATTCTTTGGTTTAAACTTTAATTATTTGGTTAAAAATTCCTCCGTTTTTGAAAATTAAACTTTTTTGGTATAAAATTAATATTGTGGGTTGAAAATTCATTTATTCGGTGCAAAATTTAACTATTAGGTTGAAAATTCCTTCAAAATTTGAGATATTTGATAATTTTTAAAAATGTATTAGACCTTAATCCTTTTTTGTAGAAAATTAACTTTCTTGGTTGAAAATTGAACGTTCTGGTTAAAAATGTATCTCTGATTGAAAATTAGTTTTTTAAAAGCAGGTTTCCGCGAACGTGTCAGTCTGTCAGTCTGTCTGTGTGTGTGTCTGTAGATTTTCAGTCTTGTAGCCCAAAAAGACGAAAAATTCATTCTAATTTTTTTTACATTCTCATTCTAATGAGAAGGTATTGGTTTTATGTAAAATTTGACATAGTCGGTTTTCATCAAATCTCCACGTTTTGAGACCTCCTGAGTCAGAAAAAACGATTTTTACGAAGGTGTCTGTCTGTCTGTAGTCTGTAGTCTGTCTGTCTGTCTGTCTGTCTGTCTGTCTGTCTGTCTGTCTGTCTGTAGCCACGATAACTTTCGAAAAAATGATCAGATTTGATTGAGCTTTGGCACACTTTTTTATGGCCGAAAAATAGAGAACGAGTTCGTTAACCAGCTATTTTGGATCAAAATCCAAAAAGTGAGCACATTTTGAAAATTTTTGAGACCACTTTTTTGGAAGATTTGAAAATTCTATGCACGGTTATTAGTAGTATGCAAAATGACGAACAAAATATTCTTATGACTTTTCGTGATAGAAAAAAAATTACTGGAGTTATAGCATTTTCAAAATTCCAAAAAACAAACGAAAATGAACATTTTGAGCCGAAAAACGCACGATATGAAAAAAAGTCAAGAGGAAAAAAACGTTGATTCCTGAACACCCTATAATATTTTCATAACAACTTTTTGAATTTTTTGAAAAATAAAAAATTCAAATTTTGATCGCACAAAAAATTAATGAAAAATCAAAAAAGCCATTTTGCTGTCAAACTATGCAAGATACCAGAAAAGATCATCTCACCAAAATTGTGCACCTAAAAAAGATCTACAAAATTCTTATCATTCACTTTTTGATATGACGCGTAGTTTTTGTTTTATTCGTAAAAAACAGCATTGAAAATAGAAAAATCAAATTTTCAGACGAATATTACCAGCTACGAAAAAATGACCAAAACAAAATTTGTTCATCCAAGGAAGAGGTACAAATTTATTGTGACTCATGTTTCGATAGGATGCGTGATTTTTGTTTTATTCGTGAAAATAACATTGACATTGATCTACAAGTTCGTTATACATAATTTTTAGAAAGGATGAGTAGATTTTCTTTGAAACGTAAAAAATAAAAATGAGATTAAAAAAAAATAAACTTTTGGAAAAACGACACAGGAGACGAAAACAATGAGAAGAAAAAAGTTGTTCAACCAAAAAAGATCTACAAATTTGTTATTAACTCTTGTTATGAAAATACGTTAGGAATAAAAAATTAACTTTTTGGAAAAACGACACAAGCGACAATCAATTTTTATTTAACAAAATTTTTCGCCTAAATTATATCTACAAACTTGCTTTAAACCACTTTACGCTAGGATGCGTATTTTCAGTTTAAATCGTAAAAAGTAACGTTGAAAATAAACAAATTAAATTTATGGAGAAAAGACAAAGTTGAAATAAAATGTACAATAACAACACTTTTTTTATAGGAAGCGCACTTTTTTTTAAATTATAAAAACAAGACAATGAAAATACATATGTTGCAATACAAATGCATATTATGAATTATGACAATATAAATTTATTGAAATGATATAAAAAGATTAATTTACAGTAGAATATATGAATTTTCAATTTTTAAAGAATAAATTTCTAATCGAAAACGAAAAAGTGAATTTTTATATTAAAAATTAATTTTCAACTGAAAAAAAAAAAAAGAAATTTCAACGAAAAAGTTCAATTTGACTTTCAGCCAAGTAGTATAATTTTTAACTCAGAAAAATGAATTTTTAACCAAACTGTTGAATTTTTAACCAAATATATGAATTTTCCAGCAAGGACATTAATTTTCCACTAAAAAACACGAATTTTCAACAAAATATATGAATTTTCAACAAAATTGTTGAATTTTGAAGTCAATGGGGCGGATTATCTGCAAAATGGTAAAATTTTCAACCTGAAAATATGATTTTTTAACGAAACAGTTAATTTAATACCAAAAAGTTAAATTTTGATATCGAAAAAAATAGTCAAATTCTCAGCTAAGAAGGTGAATTTTGAAAAAATATGCATTTGTAACAAACTAGTTAAACTTTTAACTAAGTGGTTGAATTTTCAACTAAAGAAAAAGCATTTTTAACCAAGTAGTTAAATTTTCAACCCAGAAGAAGAATTGAAATTTCAAGCCACAAGGATGAATTATCTATAAAACGGCTGAATTTTCATGCCAAAAATATAATTTTGTAACAAAAAAAGTTAATGCACTACTAAAAATTTAAATTTTTATAAAAATAACTTAGTTTATAAAAAATAATAATTTTCAACCGAATAGTATATATTTGTTTAATTTAAAAGAGAAGATTTTTCAAATTCAAATAAAGCACTGGCTAACATTTAAAAAATTGAATTAATCTCATTATTTTAATGCGAGAAATTCATTTCCTGAAATCAAAGAAAAGTTTTTTTGAAATACTCTTTTTTTCACCAACTACTGATATTCTACTGATGCATTTGGACGAGGGGTCGACCACTCTGATTTTTCGTGTACCAGGAATATATTCCCTAAAGAATATTCGGGAATATACAGAATATATCGGAATATTAGGGAATACAAAGAATATGAAGAATATAAGAATATGTAGGAATATCAGGGAATACGTAGGAATATGAGAGAATATTTCGGAATATATTTGAATTATGTAAATACATTAATTATGTAAATTATTAAATTACATATTTTATACACTGTTAAAAATCGTGAAGCACCGTCGAGCATTCCAATACATGTATTGTAGTGTTTATAAATCGAAAATTGTGGACAAGGAATTCGCGCAATTCATGGAATTCATTAAACTAAAGAAATTCACGAAATTTATGGAA
>CAKNYM010053048.1:253916-288130 GCA_932195095.1 Andricus curvator | reverse complement strand
TTAATGGAATTCACGGAATTCGCGGAATTCATGGAATTTATTAAACTGAAGAAATTCGCGAAATGTATGGAATTTATGGAATTCGCGGAATTAATTGAATTCACGGAATTCACTAAATTTATGGAACTGACAGAAGTCATGGAATTCACGGAATTCATGGAATTCATGGAATTCACGAAATTTATGGAATTCACGGGATTTATGGAATTCATGGAATTCACGGAATTCATGAAACTTAAGGAATTCACGAAATTTATGGGATTTTTGGAATTCATGGAATTCACGAAACTCAAGGAATTCACGAAATTTATGGAATTCACGGAATTCATGGAATTCACGAGATTTATGGAATTCACGGAATCCACGGAATTCGCTGAATTCACGGAATCCACAGAATTCGCCGAATTCACAGAATTCACGGAATTCGCGGAATTCGTAGAATTCACGGAATTCATGGAATTCACCAAATTTATGGAATTCACGGAATCCACGGAATTCGCTGAATTCACGGAATCCACAGAATTCGCCGAATTCACGGAATTCACGGAATCCACGGAATTCACGGAATTCGCGGAATTCGTAGAATTCACGGAATTCATTAAATTCGCAGAAATCACGGAATTCATGGAATTCACGGAATTTATGGAATTCATGGAATTCACGGAATTCATGGAATTCATGGAATTCATGAAATTCACGGAATTCACGGAATTCATGTAATTTAATAAATTCTCGGGATTGACTGTATTCACGGAATTCACGAAATTGATCGAATTCGGGGAAATCACGGAATTTATGGAATTAAAGGTGTTCAAGAAGTTCGTGCCATCCAAGTAATTCACGGAATTCATTGAATTTACGAAATTCACTGAATTAACGAAATTAATGGATTTCGCGGAATTCATGAAATTCGCTAAATTCACTGAATTCATGATATTCACTGAATTTACGGAATTCTTGGTATTCACGTTCCATGAATTCCTTGAATTCCGTGAATTCATTGAACTCCATGAATTCTTTGAATTCATTAAATTTGATAAATTCCATGAATTCCTTGAATTCCATGCATTCATTGAATACCACGAATTCCTTAAATTTCGTGAATTCGTTGAATTTGTGAATTCCTTGAATTTCGTGAATTCCTTGAGTTCGTGAATTCCTTGAATTTCGTGAGTTCCTTGAATTCCGTAAATTTCTTAAATGTCGTGAACTTCATGAATTCCACGAATTCCTTGAATTTCAAGGAATTCCTTGAATTCTATGAATTTCGCGAATTCCTTGATTTCCTTCAATTCCTTGAAATCTTCGAATGTCGTCAATTCCTTCGATTGCGTGAACTCTGTAAATTCCGGGAATTCTTTGAATTCCATCAATTCCTTGAATTCCATGAATTCCGTGAATTTCATGAATTCCATTAATTCCGTGAATTCCATTATTTCCTTGAATTCTATGAATTCTGCCAATTCCGTGATTTCCTTTAATTCCGTGAAATATTTGAATTCCTTGAATACTATGAATGTCATGAATTCCATAAATTCCGTCAAGTCCTTGAATTCCGCGAATTCTGTGAATTTTGTGAATTCCATGAATTCCTCGAATACCGTAAATTCCGTGAATTCCTTCAATTCCTTGATTTCCATGAATTTCGTGATTTCCTTGAATTCCGTCAATTCCATGAACTCCTTGAATTTCGTGAATTCTTTAGATTGCGCGAATTCCGTAAATTCCAGGAATTCCTTCAATTCCATCAATTCCTTGAATTCCATCAATTCCGTGAATTGCATTAATTCTTGTGACTTCTATGAATTCCCTGAATTCTATGTATTCCTTGAATTCCGCCAATTTCGTGATTTCCTGTAATTCCATGAAATCTATGAATTCCTTGAATACTATGAATTTCATGAATTCCGTGAAATCCTTGAATTCCGTGAGTTCTGTGAATTACGTGAATTCGATGAATTCCTTGAATCCCATGAATTCCTTGAATTTCATGAATTTCGTGAATTCCATGAGTTCTGTTAATTCCATGTATGTATGTATGTATGTATTTATACCATTAAACCATTTCCCTTTCAGGGTAGACGTGACACTACCCGATTCGGGTAGTGTTTCTAGGTGGATAGTTTCTTATAGTAAATAACTAACATGTGTGGGCTCACCACACCCACGAATTCTGTGAATTCCATGAATTCCGTGAATTCCATGAATTCTGTTAATTTAATTAATTTCCTGCATTCCATGAATGCCATAAATTCCGTAAATTCCGTGAATTTTGTGAAATCCTGATATTCCGTGAATCATAGGTTTTCAAAATGAGCTTTTTGCAGCGATTGAAGATCGTGATATCATAGTATAGTATACATTTCTTTGCTAAAAATTAAAAAAAAGTAAGAAGGGATATCTGTTTCTTCGCATTGAATAATAATACTTTCAAGAAATATTAATGAAATAAACTCATTTTTGATCAAAATGTTGATTAACTAGTACTGTACTGCCACTTCTGAATTACAAATTCTTACAAAAACTACAATTTTCCCACTGATGTACTTTATTGCAATTTTCTGTATAGTTTTTTTTTTTTTTGAATTAGCATAATTCAAAGTTGATGCAAGAATATAAAAGATACCTTGGTTGGAGATGAATCGCTTGACCTATAATATTAATACATTTTATTAAAGAGTAGGAAGTTATGGTAATTAAATATTTTTAAAATCGATTTTTATAGTAAAAATTTTCTCATTCTCATCATTTAAAGTAGATGCGAGAATAGAAAAGTTGTTTTGATTGAAAATGAATCGATTGACCTTTAACATTGATACATTTTATTGAAGAGTAAGGAAGCTATGGTAATGCATAATATTTGAAAATACGGTTTTTTATAGTAAAACTTTTTTCTTCAACATAATTTAGAGTTGATGCTAAAATATAAAAGATCCCTTGGTTCGAAACGAATCGATTGACCTATAATATTAATACATTTTATTAAAGAGTAGGGAAGTTATGGTAATTTATATATTTTGAAAACACGGTTTTTTATAGTAAAACTTTTTTTATTATCATAATTCAAAATTGATGCAAGAACGGAAAAGATTCCTTGGTTCGAGACGAATCGATTGATCTATAATATTGATACACTTTATTGAAGATTAAGGAAGTTATGCTCATTCATAATATTTGAATCATCTGTATCAAACAGAAAAACTCTTTTCATCGACATAATTCAAAGTTGACGCATGAATAGAAAAGACTTTTTTATCATAAATTTTCAATAGTATATTGTGCTACAAGTTGAAAAAGCGAGAGATTTAAAACGAGTGTGAAGTTAGCTACCCGAGCGGAGCGAGGGTGGCTATCACACGAGTTTTAAATCGTCGCTTTTTCAATGTGTGGGACACGATACTTTTTCTATAATTTGTTAAAAAGTGCTAGTTTTTGTTTACCTGTTTTTTGTGTAAAAAGAAGGCGATTTTTTGTCGATTGACGCAACAATGACAATGGTAATTATCAAAACCATGGCAATAATATGGCAGTAATAATAAGCTGGTTCTCACAATTGAATAGTTGGCCCATAAAGTTGAGGGCTTCAAAACTTCCGATTTTTCGTCAAAAAAACGAAGCACAGTATTTTCGGAGAAACTGACGGTGTTTTTTTGCTTTTGCCAAGTGACAAAAGTACATACAAAATACACAACTCGAGACTTTTCAGGAAATTGCTTTTAGGTTAGGGACGACAGTCGGAAAATAGAATGAAGTTGGCTGCGCACGATGCACGAGTCCACCCGAGGCAGCACGAACCCACCCGAAATAACATTTACTTTTTCCACTGTGCCTCACTTTTATCACTGTCCATTTACTTTTTCCACTGCATCTGTCCACTTTTGTCACTGTTGCCCGGAAAGGTTGGCACTGCGCATGCGCCACGTCATCGAGCAAAAATCGGTAACTTTTTTCACCAAAAACAGGTGGAAAAACTGGCATTCTTTCGCGAATTATAGAAAAATAGAATAATTCTGACAATTTTTGTAAAGAAATCATAAAGCTGGGAAAGGGATAGGGTGCGACCGAACTTTTCCCTTCCCTTTTCCAGCTCGAAAAATTAGTGATGCATTCGAGACGATTTCGACAAAATTCGAGATTTTCTTGAAACATGTTCAGGTGAACTCAAAACTTCATCGAGATCGAGAATCTCGAATAAAAATTTTCGAGATCTCGAGTCGAGAATCTCGAAACTAACTAACTTGAATAATTTATGACCTCACTCTAATTTGAAAGTAAACAAGAAGTAGAAAATTTTAGAAAGAAACTACAATTTCATAGCATTTTTCTTGAAGAATATTATTATAAATAATAAAAAATTGTTAGGAAAAAAATTTTGTTAAATTTATTTGATTATTGCGTCAGTTTAGTTGAAAATTTGAAAATCAGTTGAAAAATAAGGAAAAACCGAAAAAAAAACAATAATTAGCGCCAGAAACTCGCAAAATCCAATTATTCACTAATGGTTAAAATAACTATTTCTGATAGTCAAATATAAATTTTTGAACTCTTTTTAAAAATTAATAAAAAAAGAAATTTGATTTTCTGCATCTGGACTAGTATGCAGTTTTACCATGTAAATAGTGGAAAGTCCTTCATCAATTTTTCATAGTAAGCATTCCGATAATAATATTCAATAAAAATTACTGAATCGTACTAAAATCGTAACAAACGTAATGAGTAAGAAACAAAATTTTATGCATTTATTACATTCTCATTCTAATGAGAAGGTATTGGTTTTATGTAAAATTTGACATAGTCGGTTTTCATCAAATGTCCACGTTTTGAGACCTCCTGAGTCAGAAAAAACGATTTTTACGAAGGTGTCTGTCTGTCTGTAGTCTGAAGTCTGTCTGTCTGTCTGTCTGTAGCCACGATAACTTTCGAAAAAATGATCAGATTTGATTGAGCTTTGGCACACTTTTTTATGGCCGAAAAATAGAGAACGAGTTCGTTAACCAGCTATTTTGGATGAAAATCCAAAAAGTGAGCACATTTTGAAAATTTTTGAGACCACTTTTTTGGAAGATTTGAAAATTCTATGTACGGTTATTAGTAGTACGCAAAATGACGAACAAAATATTCTTATGACTTTTCTTGATAAAAAAAAAATTACTGGAGTTATAGCATTTTCAAAATTCCAAAAAACAAACGAAAATGAACATTTTAAGCCGAAAAACGCACGATATGAAAAAAAGTCAAGAGGAGAAAAACGTTGATTCCTGAACATCCTATAATATTTTCATGACAACTTTTTGAATTTTTCGAAAAATAAAAAATTCAAATTTTGATCGCACAAAAAATTAATGAAAAATCAAAAAAGCCATTTTGCTGTAAAACTATGCAAGATACCAGAAAAGATCATCTCACCAAAATTGTGCACCTAAAAAAGATCTACAAATTTCTTATCATTCACTTTTTGATATGACGCGTAGTTTTTGTTTTATTCGTAAAAAACAGAATTGAAAATAGAAAAATCAAATTTTCAGACGAATATTACCAGCTACGAAAAAATGACCCAAACAAAATTTGTTCATCCATGGAAGAGGTACAAATTTATTGTGACTCATGTTTCGATAGGATGCGTGGTTTTTGTTTTATTCGTGAAAATAACATTGACAGTAAAAAAAATCAAAGTTTTGAAAAAACAATGCAAGGTACGAAAACATATAAATGAACAAAAATTGTGCATTCAAAAAAGACTTACACACCCGTAATCAATTTTTGTGGTAAGAATATATTCAAAATGAAAAAATTAACTTTTTTGATAAACGGCACAAGCTAAAATAAAATGTTAACTAATAAAATTTGTCGCCTCAATTATATCATTACTTTTCATTTGAAATCAAATACAAATTTAGTAATTTGTATATGAAGAACATATAACACGAAGCACAAAGTGCGCGCTCAGTGTATTTACCAAATCGCACGCCGTAAGTGCGCTCCAACTTTTTTGTTTCTATCATACGGTTCAAATGATTTTCAAATCAAATATCGAGCGCGAAGCGCGAGTGTCTGGATGAGAATGTGTTCCTTAAGGTCGATAGAACCTTGAGTAAATAAAGTTCCTTTTCAGTCTAAAATAAAAACAAATTTAACAATCACTTAATATGTAGAGGTTTTGATAATTTTATAATATTTGCAAACAAACTTTTTCTTTTCATCGAAGTCGAACACGAAGTTCAAAAATCTAGAGGAGCCTAGCGTAAAGCGCGATGCAAATACGCCCGAGCGCGTAGCGCGAGGTGAATACATAATCGAGCGCGAAGCGCGAGATAAATATATGATCGAGCGCGAAGCGCGAGATCCAACAGTCGCGCGCCGTAGGCGCGCTCAAACTTGCGAGCGAAGCGAGCCGCGCGCGAAGCGCGCCATGAGAATGTGCCCGCGAAGCGGGCACATTTTTTTTAATCCTTTTTCTACAAATGAGTAGTTTTTTACTGATGATTGGTATAGAAATACTTCTCACTATTCATCAATTGAGGGTTCGGATCAAAGAATGGGTCGCGCGCTCGAAAACTTGGAAAAGTATTTTCCACGCGTCTCGTGATATCCAAATTTTAAAGTTCAAAAAATTACATTTTTAAAAATATGGACATATAGAAAAGGGCAAGATGGAACTTTTTTATATCTGCAGTTTTTTCGTAAGATGAATATTTTTAATAGTAAAAATGAAAAAGTGAAAAAAAATTTCCCCAAATTCAATTATTTTTTAAAACATACCGGTTGATAAGCACGTTTTTTTAGTTTCGGTAAAGAAAAGTATCGAGAAAACTTCAGAGTTGAAAGAACTTCCAGTGAGACATTTGTTCCTCGCTATTAAAGTAAGATTTATGGAAATTTTTAGATTGATTCATTAAAAATTGACGGAAATATCCATTATGTAATAAAGCACACGACGCCGTCTACGATGGCAAGCGCTTCTCAACGTTCGCTTGTACTTCGCTGGTACTTGCCTATAAAGGACGCGACTTTTCAATAATAATTAAATTCTTTAAAAACTGCCTCTTGCTTCCAATTGATAAAAATTCGACTGCTTTATATGTTTTTGACCTTCTATTGTTTTCAGTGAATTAACATTTGAGTAAAAAGCAGAAAATTTCTTCCTCCGCAATTTTTTCCAACCTTTACTTTTTTTTCTTCTTTACAGTAATAAAGAATTTAGTTTGTTATAAAGATGAATGAAGACGAATAAAGATTTTAGTTGTTGAAATTATTATACAGAGAAATATATGAGTTCGAATTGTTTAAAAATTCGTTATCAAATTTCCCCGCTTTAATTAGGTTGTTCCCAGAATTTAAATCCAACAGTGAATGCTCGTTTTCATTATTTTTCATTTTCGATGGTATATTTGATAAATTCAAGAACAATTTTTAATAGTAACATTCAACATCCAAAAATTCGTTATACGGCGCTGCGTCGAAAATTTCAAAACAAAGGCACTAGACGGTTTGTTTACATTCTTTATTACTGTAAAGAAGAAAATAAAGTAAAGAGTGGAAAAAATTGCAAAGGGAGAAATTGTCTACTTTTTAATTAAATGCTAATTCACTGAAAACAAAAGAAAGTCAAAAACATATAAAGCAATCGAATTTCTATCAATTGGGGACAAGAGGCAGGTTTTAAAATATTTCGTTATTATTGAAAAGTCGCGACCCTTATAGGCGAGTACAGGCGAGGGTACAAGCGAACGTTGAGAAGCGCGTGCCATCGTAAGCGGCGTCGTGTGCTTTATTACATAATGGATGTTTCCGTCCATTTTTAATGAATCGATCTAAAAATTTCCAAAAATCTTACTTTAATAGTGAGGAACAAATGTCTCACTGGAAGTTCTTTCAACTCTGAAGTTTCCTCGATACTTTTCTTAGCCGATACTAAAAAAACGTGCTTATTGACCGGTCTCAATTTGCAATTAATTATTATTGTACAATAGGCAGTTTTGATTGCTTTTTTCATTTTGTAGGCATTGCTAGGGTACATTGCGTGCGTATACCAAATTTTAAAGAGTTTCAATAATATTTAGGTGAGATTTGACGATTTATGTTTTAAAAAATAATTGAATTTGGGGAAATTTTTTTTTTCACTTTTTTATTTTTACTATCAAAAATATTCATTGGACGAAAAAACTGCAGATATAAAAAAGTTCCGTCTTGCCTTTTTCTATATGTCCATATTTTTTAAAATTTAATTTTTTGAACTTTAAAATTTGGATATCACGAGACGCGTGGACAGTACTTTTCCGCGTTTTCGAGCGCGCGACCCATTCTTTGATCCGAACCCTCAATTGTTAAAAGTCATCGCACTATGTAATTAGTATAACTTCACACTAATTCAGATATAGAGTATGAAATATTCTATATCATATTCAAAAACAGTAGAAACCATCAAGTAACCCTTCTGATATAGGGCCGTAAAATTAAAAGAATATTTTAATTAATGATGAATGGATTAAAGTTCGCTAAAAATTGTGGTTATAAATGCATAGTTTTATTTTTAAAACAGCATAAATATATAAATAATTTTCTTCCGCATTCTGAAAGAGTAAACTCGTACTCACTGTTTTCCTTAAGATTGTGAAACACACGCCAATGAGTAATTCTGAGCTTTCAAAGACGAGGTACAACAAGCTGTACACAAATGATAACGCATTTTGATTTTTAAACTGTCAGTAACGCTTACTGCTATATATAATATATATTAGGGTAATTTTTTTTGGATTATCTTTAATTCAACTTGGCACCCCTACAAATTGTTTCTTTTGCCGAGAAAATGACCTCTGATTTGTTTAAGAATTTAAAAAAATATATTTAGAGGTCGTTCAAGGCCATTTTAGGGCAAAAAGGCACATTCCTAATTAAATTGACGCTATTATTCGATTATTTATTTATGGCGCGTATGAACCGTTTTCTTAAAAATTCAATATTGCACTCAGATTTTTTTCAGATTTTTACAATGACGTTCAAAGGTGGCTCAAGGTCATTTTCTTAATAAAATTTTAATTCAATTAAATATTCTCTAGCTTTTTTTTCTATAGAGAAGCAGTTTCAATTTATTCATTTCGGCAAAAAAAAATTAATAAAGTTGTTTCATAGATGCTTGTAATATTATTTGAAGGACATTCAAGGTCATTTCGCGAAAAATGAGCTTTTTGTAAATTTTGATAATGAAAAAACAGTGCTAGCACTTGCATACTAGATGGTAGTTTATCGCCAACTAAGTTTTCCTCTTTATTTTCTAAAAGGTAAATCATTCAAATAAAATTAATGTAGATAACATATTGAATTCAATACGAAACACTTTGAATTCCTAATATTTCAAGCCGAAATATGGGAGCTTTCACATATTACGTAAAACTATTTTCGACCTTTTTACCCCCCCCCCCCCATGTAACAGACCGTATCATTTCCTTTGGACCCCCCCCCTTTCCTCATCACCGTTACGTAACATTTTTTTTATTATGTTTAAAAATATAATGGGCTTTTTCTAATTAAAAAAAATGTTTTTTAACTTTTTCATCTATTTTGGTAAGAAAGTCATCCTTCTTGACTGAAACTTTATTTTGCTCGGTTGAAAAGTAACTATTTTGTTGAAAATTTAACTCTCTTCGAAAAAAATCAGTCCTTTTTGGTTTGAAAATTTTACTACTTGTTTAATCATTTAACTATTTTTTGGAAAACTCGTACTTTTGACTGGAAAGTTCATCTCTTTGGTTGTTCATGCAACTGTTTGGTTGAAAATTAGTTTTTGTTCAAAAATGTGAAATAGTTATGGGCAAGAACTTATTTTCAAGAATCCGAAAAAAAATTAGAAGCTTTTTAATAATTATGTAAGATTAGAGGAGAGTGAATTTTATTCAAGATTTGTGGGAAAATTGTAAATGGTTTGGGTTTTATTTTAAAAGAATAATTCTAAGTTTTGATGATTTAAAAATATGTGGAAAAAGAATATGGAAGAACTTGAGACCTTTTTTTTTTATTTTTCAGGATTTAAAAAAGTTCTAGATCAAGATCTTTTACACTCTTTTTACAAATTTTAGGAAATTATTATTTCTAAATTCTTACTGCTAGTCTTACCTTGCTAGACTAGGTAAACTGAATTTTGCAGGGTATCATGAGAATGAAAAAAATGTTCTTAAGATTCATGGGAAAATTTTAAATGATTTTTTTTTGTAATGAATTCTAGGAGAAAATTAACAAAGATTACAAAACATTTTTAATTATTTCCTAAAATTTGTAAAAAGAGTGTAAAAGATCTTGAAGCAAAATTTTGCAATTTCGCCATATTAAATAATTTAGGAAAAGTTTTAATAAGTTTAAGAGATATTCAGATATTTAGAAACGATTCAAAAATAATTAAAACTTGTCAATTTTTTTTCAAGGTTTCACGAATATGAAAAAAAGATTTGAGGTTCCTAGGAAAAATTGAAATGATTTTTTATTTCAAAAAATTAATTTTAAGAGACTATTTAAAAAGATTTCAAAATATTCCAGAATATTTTTAAAATTGGCAAACAAGAATCTGAAATATTTTAAGGCAATTTTTTAAAATTTGCATAATTTGAAAAAAAGCGGGAAAAATTCAAATAATTTTTAAAGATTAGAAGGTTTAGAAGGTCTGAAAAGATTGAAAAAAGAACTTTTTTCATATTCGTGTGAAGATTTTAAATGCGTCTCTATTTTCAAAAATGAACTTTAAGAGAAAATTAAAAATGGGTTTTAAACATTTGAAACGATTTCCTAAAATTGCGAAGAAGAGTGTAGAAGATTTTAAAGCAAACTGTTTCAATTTGGTAAGATTAAAAAATAGAAAAAAATCGAGTAAATTCACGAAATATTTACAAGATTTGAAGAGATTCCTCCAGAGATTCGAAAAGAATGAGATTTTTAGAAATGTAGAATTTTAAAGATATCAAAAAAACTTCAAAAGCTTGAAAAGAATTTCGAAAGGTTTAAAGGTTTAAACGTTTTAAACAGATTAGAAATAATTAAAAACTTGGAAACGTTTCTGAAAATTTCTGAAATATTTCTTGATTTCTTCGAAAATTCTAAAAGTCTTAAACATTAGACATATTCAAGAACCTTTTTTAATTTTTTCAAGAATCTTATAAAAATTATAATTATATGAATTCAAGTAAAGAACTGATAATACTTATTTTGTTATTCTCAATTCTGGTGCAATTCTAAGGAAAAGAGTGGGACAAGCCTGAATCAAAATTGCAAAAGTTTTTCTAGTTTAGGTAACGCTAAATGAAGTCAAACAATGAGAAGGGGAAAAGTTAAAATTTAAATTGCAAAACTTGATCCATCTTTAGCCTGCTGGTACCATTCTAAGAAGAAGAATGGAACAAGCCTTGATCAAAATTTCAAAGGCTTTTCTAGGTACGATAATGCTAATTTAAGTCAAACATCGAGCAGAAAAAGCTTGAGTTGATACTGGAAACTTGTATTCATATTTACCCTCTTCATTCTATTCTAAGGACAAAACTGGGACAAGCCTGGATCACAATTGCAAACATTTTTCTAACTTTTGTAACGCTAATTCAAGTAAGACAATGAAAAAGGGAAAAGCTGAAATTCAAATTGCAAGCCTACATCTATCTTTAGCCTGCTGGTACCATTCTAAGGAGAAGAATGGGACAAGCCTGGACCAAAATTGCAAAGGTTTTTCTAGCTACGGTGATGCTCAGGCAAGGCAAATATTGAGAAGGAGAAAACTTAAAATTGGAAACCTACATTCATTTTTTTTTTTTTATTAAACCTTTTGAAACCCATAAGGGCTTATTTCGGCTACATTTTGGTTTAGTACATTTGAATTACATAAGATTTATAGTGAATACAATGCAACATTTACAATAGCTGAAATATTTAGTTCGCACGCATTAAGATACGAGAAAATAGATTTGCATGCGTCGATATCAGGTGTAGCCACAATCGATTCGACATTTAGAGGAAGAGAATACCCAAGCTTACGGAGATTTTTAAGAAGCAAGTTTCTCTGTTTTTCATATAGAACACACTGCAAGAGAATGTGGTTCATATCCTGATCAGCTAAGTTACATCTGCATACAGAACTACGCACAATATTTAATCTGGCTAACGATGCAGCCAAATTATAATGATTGGCTCTGATGCGCGAAATAGAGGTAATAAATTTGCGACCTAGGTTTAAACTAGCAAACCAAGGGGATTTTTCGTCTTTAAAATAAGTTTCAAAGCGTAGTATTGTAAGGATTTTTGTTGTGAAAGTTGTGATATTTTTCTTTTATTTGAAGTATATACGCATTAACTTTGATATCAATTTTGACATTTTGTAAAGATAGTAGAGCACTCAGGGAATCTGAAAAAATACATATGTTACGATTTTGATTTTGTAGGGCTACTGAGAGTGCTTCATTTAAAGCGATGCATTATGCAGTGTAAACGGAGGAACATGGAGAGATTTTGTGATTTATAGCAACATGTGTTTGTGGAGAAAAGCAAGAAAAACCGACACCTGAGTTAGTTTTACTACCATCTGTATACACAGCTACAGCATCGCTTTTTACAATAAGTTCGTCAATAATTTCATCCGGGTTGTAAGCTATTTCTAGTAGTTTTCCGAGTGACGTGTCTACATGAAGTATGGAGAACAGTGTTTCATAATAATAACAGTATAGATTGTATTTAGTTTCAGTAATTATCTTGTTTTCAGAGTCCAAACACTCAGAGAGGGTGTTGGCAAGAATTTTTTTAGACTTTATTGTTATTTTTTTCTTTCTGTTTATATTGCAATAGCTTTTAACGGAATGTAGAGTTTGAGTCTCAAGATTTGAAAAGATTTTGATTTAGAAATTTTTACATAAATGAA
Source organism: Andricus curvator (assembly GCA_932195095.1). Classification (NCBI taxonomy): domain Eukaryota; kingdom Metazoa; phylum Arthropoda; class Insecta; order Hymenoptera; family Cynipidae; genus Andricus; species Andricus curvator. Next base: position 275,247 of record CAKNYM010053048.1, on the reverse strand, counting down.
TAGCTCGCAGAAACAGAAGAGGTAACTTTGATTCAGCTAACAACATATTTTTAGGGGTACTGATTCTAGAGCCAAGTGTGCTCCTGACGGCAGAGTATTGAATACTTTCTAATTTTTCTATTTGTTTAATACGGGTAGGAAAGTAAATGAAGTTTGCGTAGTCAATGATCGATCTGACATAGCTTTTGTAAAGAGAGATGAGGGTCATGGGATCAGCGCCCCACCAGGTGCCACAATGGAACTTTATAATATTCAAAGCTCTTGAGCATTTTTTGTGTACTTCATTGACTTGTCGAAAGAAAGTAAGCTTATAGTCGAAAATAACTCCTGAAAGCGAACTGATTCGCTGGACTTAATTTTATAACAACCGACTTGGATTTCTATACTACCTGGAGTTATTTTTTTATTATTGAAATGAATGATTACGGTTTTTTCAGGCGCAAGTTCCAGACCGAGGTGGCCGAGGTTGGTTTGTATTCTTCTCAAGGCATTTTGCAGTATACTTTTAGCACGTTTGACAGATTTGAATTTTATATATAAAGCAATGTCATCAGCAAATTGAGAAACCAGAAAATTTTTTTGTAAGTCTTTTACTATATTTGCGACATATAGGATATAGAGTAGCGGACTAAGTACGCCGCCTTGAGGAACTCCTTTATACATTATGATAGGTTGATCTACAGATGTTTCGGTAAAGGATTTCCTCTCGAAGGTAAGAAACTTGATAAATAGGATGAGAGGTTCAGGGAAGCCCATTGAGGCAAGGATATCAAGAAGTGTTTCAATTTGTACATTATTAAAGGCACCGTGAACGTTTAAAAAAAGCCGCAAGCACTTCTTTTTTTTCTAAAAAAGCTTCTTCTACTTTTAGAGTTAGACTTGTTAAGTTGTCGATACAAGAGTGGCCTTTACGAAAACCGTGTTGGCTAGGGGGTATCAAGTCATTTTTCTCAGCCCACCATTGCATTCTGTTTTTAATCATTGACTCGAAAAGCCTGCAACAGCACGAGGTTAAAGAGATAGGAGGAAAGCTATTGCCGTCGCTTTTGGGAATGAAGTGTACATATGTATTCTTCCAGTCGTCCGGCAAACAATGTTTTTCATACATTTGATTAAAGATATCAAGAAGGAGAAGTTTGAATTTGACAAGGAGTTTAGATAATATTTCAAAATCGATGCCATCCATACCGGGCGAGGAGTTTATATTTTTGTAATTAAGTGCAGTATTGAATTCAATAAAAGAGAAGTGTTTTTCTATAAATTCATTATTCTGGAATTTGGGGATAGATGGGGAGTTGATTTTTTCTGATGTTAATACTTTATTTCGGTCGTTTTGTAAGTTCTGAGAAAAGTGGGGGGGATTTATTTTAACCCATTTGTTCTTGAAAATTTTGCATTTGTTCCATACATAGCTTGGATTCGAGCGGAAATTTAATGTTTCTGAAAACCGGATGAAGAATTCCTTTTTTTTTGTTCTTTTGAAAGCTTTTTTTGCTAGAGCTGCCAATATATTGTATGAGATTAAGTTATCAACCTCTTTGCTGATTCTCCATTTTTTCCAGGAAGCACGTCTCAATCTTTTGACTTTATCACACTCTGCATCCCACCAAGGGACCGGATTATTATGTTTGAAAAATTTACTAGAGATAGCTTTTCTAGGTGTGGACTCGATTACAGAATCAGTTACAGTACGCATGAAAAAAGTAAACTTCAAACTGGGTTTGAGAGTTTCGTAATCATTAGAAAGAAATTTTTCATATGGGGCATAATTTCTGAAGTGTACCCACCTCGAAAATGAAAGTTGTCCGATCGGGCTAAAAATTGGCCCAATTGTAGTCCTATTAGATAGTACTCCTCACACCAAAAATTAATTAATTTTGATAATTATTTATCAAAGTGGAGGGGGTACAATTTTTGGGGTTTTCAAGCAAAGCCTTAGTTTCAAACGTTTGTAACTTTTGTCCTATTGCCTTAAACAAAATTTCACCTCAAATATTTTTGATAGATTTTTTCACAAACTTTCTGGTGGTGATAACGATTTTTGAAAAAAGTCAAAATTTGACCCGAATTTTTGAAAATCAAAAATAAATTTGACTTTTTTCAAATACTGGCACTTTTTTTTTTCTTCAAAATATTTTTAAAAGAAAGCTGAGATTTTTTCCTATAAGACCCCCAATTTTCAGAGTGGCAAATTAATTCGTCTTTGAGTAATAGAACGATACGTAAACAAGATGCCGTGATGGGGCGGGTGGCGCGCGATTTCCCCTAGTGCGCTCACGCCGAGGATCTTTGTGCAACGCTTTAGTGCCAGTTTTTCAAGTTAAGTAATATTATATAGTAATATTATGTATCTTTCTGTTTGATTTTTTGGTGATAGTTTCAACAGTTGTTTTCTTTGCAGGCCTCTTTTGCGGTTTCTGTTTTTTGCCATTCGAGAAGATGTCGTATTTCTCAGAGGACGAAAACTTCTTGAGTTGAAGTTTTCCATTTTGAGTGGGAATGAAAGCGTGATACTGTAATGTACCTGGTATAGTGACAGCTTTGTCAAATCTGGCTTTCAGTAATTCGGTGGCTAAGGCATGATTTTCTTTGCTGCTGAAAAAAATTTCGGTTTCCTTACAGTTACTCTTTGCCCACTGAAATAAAGCATGGGGAGTGAGTATGTGATTTTTCGGAGAACATTGTAAGCTTGAACGTGCTGCTTGTCTCTTTATATTCGCTCCTATACCATCACATGCACCCTTACCATGAGATGTACCATGGAAGTGCCATTCAGCTTGGATACCAAAATCTTCTTCATGGGCTTGGAGATTAACAAAGCTTCTCTTATTTTTAAAATGTTGCCCTGCACCATCAGTGAAATAGTAAATTTTCTTTGGCCTGAAATGAGTTTTCAAGTAATCTACTATTATCTTTTGATACTCGTGAACAGCCACCGTGTCGTGAGCTAAGTTATCAGATATGATTGCGATACTTACGTGCTTCAGCTCTCCATCTTTTTTATAATAAATCACCACAGTGAATATTGTAGCTTGGTCGTTATTCCAGTGGAATGATTGCGCTGCATTCTGAATTATGAAGGCGTAATTCTCAGCGAAATCGAAGCAAATCAAAAACTCCCCCGGCAATAAATTTTCCTTCAGGTTTTTGAAAAAAGATGATTGCTCCTTTGAAATAAATTGATGAGTTTTTAATTTCAACAGCCTTTCACATAAATCATCTAGGAATTCATCAGTATCCATTACCAGAGTTTTCAGACTACATCGGTCGGTCTGTAACCAAATTTCAAATCTCACTTCATTTATACAATGTTCATCAAAAGCTTTTGTGATGTTATCTTTCAAGTTCGCAGTACCTGGACAGTTTTCACACTCTCCTAAATGACAGGAACTTGAAGAGTTAGGACATACAATAGCATCCAGACAGTCGTGATAATTTGTGAGCACCATGTCAGTATCCTCTGTTAAATGTTGAATATTTATTTCATTTAACATCAACTTGACATTATCATGATGCACGCAAACGCACACATTATGAGTGCCACTGCTTCCTGCTAGAACACAATGACGAGGTCTGAGTTTTGTGAATTTCGAAATACTGATCTTCAGGCCTACGTGTTCTGACGTAAATTGAGCATATAACTCGTTGAGATTACACAGTAGTAACCTTTTCTGAACATGTGAACGAGTTCCATCATCATTCTTGATCGACACAAAGTCTTTCATCCCTGGCATCATTCGACTGACCGTAATGCAGGCCTTGTTAATTTCACCCTGAAAATGCAGAGAGCAGTCATTCTTGTAGCATATAATATTACTTAACTTGAAAAACTGGCACTAAAGCGTTGCACAAAGATCCTCGGCGTGAGCGCACTAGGGTAAATCGCGCGCCACCCGCCCTATCACGGCATCTTCTTTACGTATCGTTCTATTACTCGAAGACGAATTAATTTGCCACTCTGAAAATTGAGGGTCTTATAGGAAAAAATCTCAGCTTTCTTTTAAAAATATTTTGAAGAAAAAAAAAGTGCCCGTATTTGAAAAAAAGTCAAATTTTTTTTTGATTTTTAAAAATTCGGGTCAAATTTTGACTTTTTCCAAAAATCGTTATCACCACCAGAAAGTTTGTGAAAAAATCTATCAAAAATATTTGAGGTGAAATTTTGTTTGAGGCAATAGGACAAAAGTTACAAACGTTTGAAACTAAGGCTTTGCTTGAAAAACCCAAAAATTGTACCCCCTCCACTTTGATAAATAATTATCAAAATTAATTAATTTTTGGTGTGAAGAGTACTATCTAATAGGACTACAATTGGGCCAATTTTCAGCCCGATCGGACAACTTTCATTTTCGAGGTGGGTACACTTCAGAAATTATGCCCCATATTGGTTTTCAAGTTTTATGTTGAAGTTATCCCAGTTAGTTTTAACGCTTTTTATTTTGAAGGATTTTTTACTGTTTTTGGTTTTAGCAACATCAAGGTCTATATAAAACGGATAATGATCGGAACCCCAAGTTTCATCTAAGACTTGATAATTTACTTTATCAGCAAGGTTAGTAGAAGAAAAAACAAGGTGAATATTTGAACTCAGATTTCTATACGTATTTATGTGAGAAAAAGTATCGTTATTATGATACATTCATATTTAATATGGCGATCGAAAATCATTTTTTCTTTCGAATTTCACGAATCTTCGAATTATCAGGATTTTGAGGTTTCTGATTATGCACTGTAAAAAAAGTTGGTGTAATTTTACATCGTACCACGATGGAAATTATTTGACCTACGTGCGACGATGTAAATTTACACACTTTTGTAAAAAAAAATGCAGGACGTAAATTGTCAGGACCACATTTCAATTTTTAGGTTATGTTCGTGAGGTTATAAATTTTCAAGCACTGTATCAGGATAAATAAAGCGTATATTACTTTTCTCAGGTATCGTTTTGAATAAAAAAGACATATTTTTTTTATTCACATAGAACTCATCACTATTAGAGCAATATTAGAGGCTCTGAGACGTAATTTTATGATAAAGTCCAAAGCGCCATGTCTTTCTGTCAGTTTGTCGATGGGTTGTCGATTTATGTCCTGTTTGTAATTTCTCAGGATGCCAAGACGTAACAATACTACCCGTGTGTGAAATTATGCTAGATACTGCAACTTTACCAAAAAAAGTGTTAATTTATAAGCATATTTAAATTTATTCACTAACGTAAATTGACTACGTGCCACGCTGATCAAATAATTTCCATCGTCAGACATAGTAAATTTACATCGGACAGTTATTTCATACTGTTCCATGGGGTGAAGTTGGAGTAGATCGTGAATTTCGGAGCGACATTGGTATATTTACCAGGTTATACATTGTAATTTAAAATACACTGATCGTGAAATTACAATCTAATTGTAAATATCACAAAAGATTTTTTTACAGTGTGAGTTTGAAGTCAAAATCGCAAGAATTATAGAAACAGATCCATTATGACGGCGGAAAATTGGATAACTGTGTTCAAATCATAAAACTTTCTATTTAGGCGTTCATCAAATTTCTCATCTGAATCTGAATTGAAATTACAATAATCAAAATAATTGATCCAAACATGGCGGTTGAAATTAACAAATTATATTAATATTTCAGTCAGGAATAAAAGAAGTGAAACATTTTAATATTTGAAAACTTTTAAGATTCACAAAGTGAAATATTTTCAAAAATTTATTTATTATTACTCAGAACAATAACGTGCATTAACTTCTTTTCTTGTTCGGTGTCTGACTTTCCTTCTCAGTCTTTCTCTTGGTTGAGGTTTCTTGGACCTCCTTGTCCGGCTTGTTATTTTTTCCACTTTTTGGCAACTTCGTATGCCGAAGAGTTATGAATTGATTATTTATTATCACCGCAAATTTTTGGCAGTTAAACCTTGGTCAGTTGTCTTGTTCTTTACATAACCTATGTGTTCAAAAATTTTGTTTACAGTTCCGTTTATGTCTGTCAGGATTAAAAAAGACATTGAATTTTCCACAAAAAAGATGAATTTTCAACAAAAAATAAGAGAGTTTATATTTCAATTAAAAAATATTCTAATTATAAAAAAAATACCGTTGAATTCATTTAAAAAAGACCAATTTGTAATAAAATAATAATTAAATCCTCAACCAAAAATGATTAATTTTCAACCAAACAGTGGCCTTTTTATTCAATTATTATTTAATTATTTTATATTTATTTAATTATTTTGATTATATAAAATTATTTAATTTTCAAGCAAAAAGTTGAATTTTAAACCAGAAAATATAAGCTTTCAACAAAAAGGTTACTTTTCAACCAAGCAGTAAGATTTTCATCTAAAGAGATCAATCTTCATCTTCATCTAAAGAGATCAAAAATTGTTACTATTGAATTTTTTAGCTAAAAATACGAATTTTTATCCCTGTGAATCATAAAAAGTCAGTTTTTTTTAATTATTTGAAAAATGCCCCGAAAATGCAAAATAGTAGTTTGACTTAAAATTCATGCTAAGGGCGGGCTTCTTACCATTTTTACAGCATGCATTTTCGTATTTGATCAGTGACAAGTTCTCAAGTACTTTTTAACAAATTTTAAATTATTTCAACAACTATTAATTGTTGAAAAATTTTATTATCCCTGTGAATCATAAAAAGTCAGTATTTTTTTGAATTATTGTATAAATAAATCGAATATTATAAAAATTTATATAATTATAATTTTTATAAGTTTCTTGAGAAAATCAAAAAAGGTTTTTGAATGAAAGAATCTAGAAGATTTTAAAGACATTTTTTTTTATTTTATAGGATTTTACAAAATACTAGGCAAAATTCGAGTTTTTTTTAAAAGATGTTTAGGACTTTTAGAATTTTCGAAGAAATCAAGAAATATTTGATAAGCAGAAACGTTTCCAAGTTTCTTAATATTTCTAATCTATTTAAAACGTTTTAAAATCCTACAAATATTTTTAACTGACTCGAATTTTTCTTAAAATTCTGAAAAATCATTCTAAATGTAACAAAATTGCCTTATAATCTTCTAAACTTTCCTAGGAATTTCAGGAAAATTTGTATATTGTCTTGAAACCTTTCGAAATTCTTTTCAAGCTTCTGAAGTTTTTTTCTGATATCTTCAAGAATCTAAATTTCTAAAAATCTTTTGAAGTTTGAAATTCTTTTCGAATCTCGGGAGGAATCTCTTCAATTCTTCTAAATATTTCCTAAATTTACTCGATTTTTTTTGATTTTTTAATCTTACCAAATTGAAACAGTTTGCTTTAAAATCTTCTACAGTCTTTTTCAAAATTTTAGGAAATCGTTTCAAATGTTTAAAAAGCATTTTTAATTTTATCGTAAATTCATTTTTCAAAATAGAAACTCATTTAAAATTTTCACACGAATCTTAAAAAAGTTCTTTTTTCAATCTTTTCAGACCTACTAAATCTTCTAATCTTTAAAAATTATTCTAATTTTTCCTCAATTTTTTTCAAATTGTGCAAAATTTAAAAAATTGCCTTAAAATCTTTCAGATTCTTCTTTGACAATTTTAGAAATCTCCTGAAATCTTTTGAAATCTTTTAAATAATCTCTTTAAATTAATTTTTCGAAATGAAAAATCATTTTAATTTTTCCTAGGAACCTCAAATCTTTTTTTCATCTTCGTGAAACCTTAAAAAATCCTTTAAAAATCTTTACAAGTTTTAATTATTTTTTAATCGTTTCTAAACTTCTAAATATCTCTTAAACTTACTCAAATTTTTCTTAAATTATGTAATATGGCGAAATTGCAAAATTTTTCTTTATGATCTTTTACACTATTTTTAAAAATTTTAGGAAATAATTAAAAATGCTTTGTAATCTTTTTCAATTTTCTCTTAGAATTCATTACAAAACAATCATTTAAATTTTTCCCACACATTTTTAAATCATCAAAACTTAAAATTATTCTTTTAAAATGAAACCACAACCATTTAAAATTTTCCTAGAAATCTTGAATAAAATTTACTCTCCTCAAATCTTACATAATTATTAAAAAGCTTCTAATTTTTTTTCAGATTCTTCAAAATAAGTTTTTCCCATATTTTAGTTTTTCTTATCTCCTTGAAAATGTGATAAAGTTTACAAATTATAGTGTGACAGCAATATTTCAAGAACCGAAATTATGAATCTTCTACCAAAAAAAAAATGAATTTATAAGAAATTACACAAATTTTGAACCGAATAGTTAAATTTTCAAACTAAAAAGAACAATTCATAAACAAAAATGGAATACCTAAATTTAAATTTAAAAAAAATTAATTTTAAATTAATAAAAATGAATCTTTTACCAAAGGGTTGAATTTTCAAGACAAATAGACGAATTTTCTGTCCAAAATAGTTGAATTTTCAACCCGATAATATGAAGTTTCAACAAAAAAGTTCATTTTCAATCAAAAAATTAAATTTTAACTTAAAAAATTTAGTGCTTCACCGAAAAATATAATTTTTCAACAAAATACATAAATTTTTAACCAAATGGTTGACTTTTCAATAAACAAAATTTATTTTCTACCAAAGAAGACGAATTTTCAACAAACTAAATTCATTTTCAACCAAACAGTTCAATTTTCAATTAAAAAATTATTTTTGACACCAAAAAAGGGTAACTTCAACCAAAGATATGAATTTTTTACTGAAATCATGAATCTTCTACCAAAACAATTAATTTTTCAGAAATCACATGAATTGTTTCATGTTCTTAATGTTATGTTTATGCATTTTGAATTAAGAAAAACGAATCTTTGACAAAACAGTTGAATTTTTAAGACAAATAGAAGAGTTTTCTATACAAAATATTTGAATTTTCAACCCGATAATATGAAGTTTTAACAAAAAAATTAATTTTCAATTAAATAGTTATACTTCAACTTAAAAAAATTAGTCTTGACCCAAAAAATAAATTTTCAACAAACTACATTCATTTTCAACCAAATAGTTGAAGTTCTTAGTTTAAAAAAAAATAATTTTTAAACAAAAATGGAATAGGTAAATTTTCATTTGAAAAAAAATAATTTTTCATCAGAAAAAAATTATTTTTAGTAGAAAATACTAATTCTATACAAAAAATTTGAATTTTTTAAACGCACAGTTGACTTTTTCAACCAAATTTCTAATTTCAAAGACCAAAAGACGAAATTTCTATATAAAACAGTGGAATTTTTAACCCGAAAATATGAAATTTCAACAAAACAGTTCATTTTCAACCAAATAGTTAAATTTTCAGTTCGAAAAATAATTTTTTACCCAGAAAAGGGAAATTTTAGAAAAGAAATTCAATTTTCAACTAAAGATACAAATTTTCTACTAAAATTATGAATCTTCTACCAAAAAATGTATTTGTAAACAAGTAGTTCTACTTTCAACTGAGGAGTAGAAAAAGATGATTTTTCGAGAAAAAATATAATAAGTAAATTTACATTTGAAAAAAAAAATTAATTTTTCATTAAAAAAAATTATTTTTAATTAAAAAAAAAAAGGATGAATCTTCAACAAAACAGTTTTGTTTTCTACCGCATAGTTGAATTTTTCAACCAAATTTCTAATTTTAAAGACAAAAAGACGGAATTTCTATGTAAGACAGTCGGATTTTCAGTCCGAAAATATGAAATGTCAACAAAAAATTGCATTTTCAACCAAACAGTTAAATTTTCAGTTTGGAAAATACTTTTTTACTCCATAAAAGGGAAATTTTAAAAATGAAATTCAATTTTCAACTAAAGATATAAATTTTCTACTAAAATTATTAATCATCTACGAAAAAATGTATTTGTAAAAATGTAGTTGTACTTTTAACCAAGGAGTGAAAAAAGAAGATATTTCGATAAAAAATATAAAAATTGATATTTCAACAGAAAAATATTTCAATTCTGAATGAAGACCATGGAATTTGACCAGAAAAGACGAATTTTCAAAAAAATAATTGGATCCTCAACCAAGACAGACAATGTTACATTCTCCCTAAATAAATAAAAAAATGAAATAATAATATAAATAAAAATAAATGTCGACTCGTTATTTTTTTAATATCGGATTTTTCACGCCCATTGATTGAAATCATGTTTTTACATAAATAATTTGTCTTCAAAAATGAAATTCAAGAATTAGTCATTTCTTAATTTTTTGAATTACTAAATTATTAATATTAAAATTAATTACTAATATTATTCAAATTGATTTCAATTAATGCATTCTAATTTCATTTATGTCAATGAAATTATTATTTAATACAAAATAATAATATTAGTAATTTATTATTAATTATTATTGATTTCATTTCAAGTTTTCACTTGAAAATATTGTTCTTCATGTTTCATTTCAATTTCCACACCCATTAAACCAAAACACTTTCTAACAAAATAAATATTCAATACTTTCCGATAAAATGATCTTCAAATTTCGTCTTTGGGCAGAACAGCCTTGGTGCCACGAATTTTTTAAATTGATTTTTTACACTCTATCAACATAAAGGGCTAATAAGTGTAAAAAACGTTTTTGTAGAGTCGTAATTGAGCAACGAAATCGAAAATTGAAATAATAATTTATCAAGAAATAAATCATTATTACTATATGCCAAATTTAATAAGCTTCAATTTGAAAAAGAAATTTGAAAATCTGTTAGGTAGAAAATAAGTAATTCGATTGATTGAAATATTCAGTAATTCGATAGTGGAAAATTACTATTTGCTTAACAAAACTATATCAATTTATTCAGGACTGTATATATCAATTTAAAAAACTGTTATAGAAATGGAAACCTTCTAAAATATAAATGTTTAATAAAAGAACGCGATTGTGCAACATTTTCAGCTTTATTGAAACAGTCAGAAGGCGACATTGTGAAACTTTTCGAAAGACCATGTCACCTCCAAAAACGTCGAAAAATGGAAAACAAGAATTATTTACACACCTAATCTTTTTTTACCGCACTTCATTCACATTAGAAATAATCGCTTTCATGCACACCTACAGAAAAACAACAAAATTCCATCCCAAATTATTAATAACTAAACTCACTAAAGAATGAGTCAATATTTTCAAAAATTGATTTCAGTAAAATAAACTTATGAATTTTTTATCATGCCATTATTGAAATCCTAATATATTACTATTTTATTATCCAAACACTTAATTATTATTAGGCGATCAGCTTCTTCCCACTCCTGCAAAAATTTCTCTTTAACACTTTTTTGTTCATCTATTATTTTCTTTAAAAGATCAGTATATTGCTAAAAAATCTGTTCATTTAATGGTATATAGTTGATATCACAAAATTTGAAAATCAGGATTCCATTAATCTATTTCAATTTCTTTTTAAGAACAAATTATTATTAAAGTGCTAATGAAGAAAAATCTATTACAGAAAACCAACATTTTGAAAATATTATGAAAGTACTACACAAATTTTTGAAGAATATTTTTAGAAATCCTTGCGCCAGTTTTGAGATATAAATGGTGCAAAATAAGTCTCGAAATTTCATCAGTTTATTTGAAACCGTGTTTAATTTATCGTGTTGTCAAAAAAACTGCGACTTCCGCACGCACAAACACACATATACATATACTTCCGTGTTGTTGCTTATAACATTGTATTCGATTTTTTAAAATTAAAGGACATTTAATTAAACGAATTGAGACTTTTTCGAAATTCTTGCCATTATAATCCTCCCTCTATAAACAACAAAATTAAGAAAAAGGAAATTTTTTTGAAAAAAGCATACCGTAATGATGTACAGTAATTATTTTAATATCTAAAGTAATGCTTTCAATAATATTCTTCAGGGGTGATTACATTAGTCCAGAGCTAGAAGCATACAAAAATACTAAATTTAAATCTTTGGATGTGAGTGGTTTTGAACAAAATCCAACTTTGACCCAGTGTCTTGGTACTGAGTCACTTTTTCGAATTAATTTTTTCATGATTTCATTTAGCTTCCCAATATCTCTAAAGATCTTTTTTTTTTAAAATAAATAACCTGATTTTTTAGAGGGCTTCTTGTATCCCCTGAACAATTTCAATGTTCTCAGTTTGGCAGTTATGGTTTAACAGCCTTCAATGAATGTACATATTTGTCAATTTTTTTAAATGTACATAAAAAAGGAGTGTGGTCGGAGGTTTTTTAGCACATGTACATAGATCTGACCCGACCCCGACACTAAAATTTTCAAGGAGAGGAAATGAAGTTTCCTTATTTTGAGTACGCTTTACGAATCGCTTCAGTGTCTCGACTCCATCCCACCATCTAAATGTGGAAAATCATTTTGGTCAATAATGCGATAAATTCTAGTATACATACAAGTCAAAAATATTCGAAATTTTCTCAGTTATAGGACCAGACCTTTTTTTCAAATGTGTTCTCTGTTCCTATAGAAATGAAGATCCGTACTTGTACTCTCCTCTCAACTCTTCTGACGTTTTTCAGTTTTGTTGGTAAGTACAATATAATACCAAATTGATCGTATAATAAAATATCTAATTAATGTACAGAATTCCTGAAAATTAAACAAGAATTCAACGATCAAATTTGGGCAAACACCACAAAATGCTCCCATTGCAATTCCTAAAAACAAAGAAATTTGTTTCTTTCCACAAAAATAAAAAAGAGGAAAGAAAAATGAGAAGGCAACCAACCACATCCCCTTCCTTCTCTTTTTTATTTCTTTCGTCTTTTTTATTTTTATTATTATCAAATCACAATATGACAGCATGCAAAATATTTATTTATTTAAATAAAATATCTACTATTCAGATATTGAATATATTCCAAAGTTCGTTTTTCGTAATATGTTCTCAAAACAATTTGAATTCAATCATTTTGCATTCAGGTTTTCTTACAAACAATATAGTTCTACAGTTTTTTAGCCCACAAAGGACATTTTTTTCATCACTCTGTAGAAAAATATCTGATAATACAAAGCTTTTTCAGAAACTTCTTAGTTAAAAATATCCCCAAAATTATTTAACATTTTTTAGGTTTATCGAGCTTTGCACTAATTATTAAAACTACCCTTAGATTTGGTTTGATAGTCGAAATAACTAAAACCTTTAGTGAAGAGTTTCAATATGTTAAATTGTGTTAAATAATATAAAGCTAAATGGTCATAAATATAAAGCTTAGGTCACGCTCCATTTTTCAAAAAAAGCAGAAAAAAAATTATGAAAAAATTAAGGTCTTCATGGGTATTTTGCTTCTAAATGATAAGAGAGACCACCCTACAGTGGATAATGATCCTACAGTAGATAATCATTATAATACAAGCACAAATATAAGTAAAATAATCCATTCGAATTTTGATATATTAACACTCATCGTATCTAACTATTAATTACATTAAATTATTTATTTTACATATGTATTAGTATTTTAAATTAATGATTATTATTTATTGTATAGGATCATTATCTACTGTAGGGCAGTATCAGGTACATCAAGCAAAACTTCTCCACAATCTAAATTCTGAAGTATCAGAATTTTGGGCTTTGTTGGGCTATTTTTAGGCTGTATTGCCGATTTTTGGGCTCCACTGCTTTTTTTGAAAATTTAAATTTTGAGTGGAGATGCTGCCTTGACACAGACATGCATCTCCACTATATAAAAATTAAAAAAAAAAAGATCAAACAGGACAGAATTTCGGGTATTTTTTGGGCGCTCGAAAGCACCAACAACCAATTTCGAAAAACCACCCCTACTAAAAATCAAATCCCCCCCCTGTGTAAAAACTCAAATTTGGAAAAAACAAAGTGCGACAGAATTTTAAGCTTATTTTGGGCTTTTAAATGCACAAAATAAGGTAAAGTGGTGCTGACGGTGTACAGAGGGGTTGGGTTTTTGCGCTAAAGATCAAAGCGCAAAAATTAGTAGTGGTATTTTTAAGGAGCGCAAAAACCAGAGACTCTATTGACACTGCAAGATTTTTAAAAAGGTTATTTTTTGAAAAAGTTATATCTGCGTGGTAGGAAGGGGTTGCTTTTTAACGTTAAGGGTTGGATCCCAAAAGTCGTAGATGATATTTTTGATGAACCCAAGAATCAGACTCTATTGACGCTGTGCAATTTTTGGAAAGATCATTTTTTGACAAAGTCATATTTGCGTGGTATCAAGGAGTTATTTCTTAACTTTAAGGGTTGGACCCCAAAAATCGGAATTTGCATTTTTAATGAGACCGAAAATCAGAGACTGACACCGATAAATTCCCAAGAAGACGGTGTACAGAGGGGTTGGTTTCCAGCGTTAAGGGCTACAGCCAAAAAGTCGAAATCAGTATTTTTGAGAGCGCCAAAAATCAGAGACTCAATTCACTTTACAAAATTCTGAAAAAGATCATTTTTCGGCGAATCCATACTGACGGTGTACAGAGGGGTCGGTCATTGGCGCTAAGGGTTGGAGCCCAAAAATCAAAGTTGGTATTTTTTTAGATCTTAAAAATCAGAGACTCTATTTGTATCAAGGGGGTGATTTTCTACGTTAAGGGTTGAAGCGCAAAAATCGGAGTTGATATTTTCGTGGATCCGAAGAATCAGAGACTCAATTGACACTATAAAATTCTTAAAAAGATTTTTTTTGACACTATAAAATTCTTAAAAAGATTTTTTTTTGACAAAGTCATATCTGCGTGGTATCAAGGGTTTTTTTTTTAACGATAATGGTTAGAGCCCAAAAATCGGAGTTTATATTTTTGAAGAGCCCAAAAATCAGAGACACTATTGACACTGTAAAATTCCCAAAAAGGTTATTTTTTGACAATTTCATGTCTGTGTTGTATCAAGGGGTTGATTTTTAACGTTGAGGTTTGGAACCCAAAAATCGATGCTGGTATATTTGAGGATCCTAAAAATGAGAAAAATCCACACAAAAATTATTTTTTGGCAAAGTCGTTTTGACGGTGTACAAAAGGGTCGGTTTTTGGCGGGTGAAGGACAACTGTACACACAATAACTGTGCATGAGCCCAAATGTGCAAGTTTTTGGGCTCTTAAAATTTCAATTCGAATTTTTCACAGGCGTTTGATTTTTATATTTATTATAATTTGATTTAAAGAAAAAAGTAGTGGAGCCCAAAAATCGGCAATAAAGCCCAAAAATGGCCTTAAAAAGCCCAAAATTTGGATATAAAGAAATTTACGAATTTGGATTGTGGAGGATCTTGATGGACCTGGTGATCTCGCCTACATTTTTTTCTGCGTTTTAATTTCGTGAACAGTATAATTAATTTATTGCATATTTCAGACTGCTTTAATTTTCTTTCTCTTTAATTTTAGTAAATTCTAATTTTAATTTGATTCATAAAAAATTAGTCTGATTAGGCACCATGAACCCATGAAAAAAGGTTTCGTAGCCTATTGAGAAGTTAATTTCTCTTCTACTGCCCTTCCCCACACTTGCTGCTAATTCCCCTCCCCAATATCCCCTACCCAACTTCCCTTCCTTAATAGCCCGTACCCAATTTCCCCTTCCCTCATTTCACCTATCATTTCCCCCCTTGCGAACCATCATCCCCCCTACTTCTCATATCCTACTTTCCCTTCCCTACACTTCAGCACTCACAACGCTAATACCTATCACCAATACTTCCCATCACTCACGTTACTTTCGTCGCAAATCGTTTGCTTCCATCTGATAGAAATTTCCACATTAACTTTTTAATTTTACTGAAACACAAATTATTCTTATAAATGACGGACCCAGTACTTACACTTTTCCATTCCACAAACCATAAGTTTAACAAATTGAATTATCTTCAATCTTTAAAACATACGTTGTTTTCTCTCTCCGACTAAAGAATTTACCAGAAATACTTTATGTATACAACTTTTTGTAGGCAATTTTTTTGTGTAAATTTGAAAAACCTTATTTTTTTACAGAATCAAGTCCACGACCGTCAAATCCAGATGAGCGCTATAATTTGGGCCAGCAATATTATTCCTATGATGCTAGCAAGCCTATACGCGTAGATATCACAGGTCCACATTCTTATTTTTATTCACAGCTTTCCAAATGGAGGGGGGAATAGAACATTTAGACACCCCTCCTCAAATATCCTCTGAATCGGTCCTGGGGTTTTTTATAACACAGTGATACATCGTGGGTAACGGTAAACAAATTGTCGGTACCGATAAAGCACGTGAACCGTCGTGGGACGCCAGGCAGACGTCATAACTTCATATGATGTAAATTGAAGTTGTTTTTCTTTGAACTCTTCTAACATAAAATAAACATGAAACCTTTTCACCGACATGAGATGTAAATGGTGTTGGAAAAATCTGCATGAAGACTTTGGCAATGGTGTCTCCTCACAATCACACTGAGACTCTGCGAGAGGAAGAGAACGAGAGAGAGAGAGAAGTGAGGGAGAGAAGTGGGAGAAGCGAAGAAGAGATAAAGGAGAGGAAGCGTTACCCGTGAAGCGTTACCCGTATTTTCCCTCATATCATGATAGTTTTGCGCGTTCACGCCGTGTCATAAAAAGTTATAACTTCACAAAAAGTTACCGGTACCGACAAGTATTTTTACCGTTTTTTTAAAAAGCACGTATTTTAAGCATACTGGAAGAGCTGCCATGCATTTAAGGGTAATATCATATGATTGAGTTATTTTGTTAGCTTTGGATTTTCATGCGTTAGATGCAACGTGTTATGTATATATCATACTTTATATTGTCGATTTGAGACACAAGAATTATGATTAACCATGTGATCATAGGATTATTCTGACTGGTCCCAGAAATAATCTTAGAAAAATATCTCACCTTTTCAAAATTAAATTTCTAATTGTCTAGAATCACGCCTTCAGTATTTAAGATTTCATGCTATTTATTCAAAAAAATTTACAATTCATACTTCCATGTGCACATACGATTGTGATCTTGGGTACCTGATAAAAAAAATTTGTAAGTTTTAATCGCATTTTTCTCAATCAATTAAAACAAACTTTCTTCTCACTCCAAATCTAAAATTTGGCCAAAATACATCGTATATTATACTCATCGTGAAAAATTTTTCTGTGTGGATATAAAATTCGCTTAATTTTTTACAGGATCAAGTACAGGACCGTCCCATCCATATGGAAATCCTACTAACCATGGCGCCATGGCAAGTGTCCAAGATCCCATCGGGACACCTTTACGCAAACCCATAGCAGGTCTAGATTCTAATTTTTATTTTCGGCTCTTGGGGTGTTTTATAAAGTATTTAATCGAAGTAATGTGCAGAGAAGTGCATGTTTACATTAACCGCCCTTTCTTGAATTCTTAGTAAACATAATTTTTTTCATACGATAAATAATTGTTGGGATTAGAAGAAGAATTCGAAATGAAATTTCTAATTGTCTAGAATCGCGCCTTCAGAACTTTAACATTTCACGCTATTTATTCAAAAAAATTTACATTTTATACTTACATGTACACATAAGATTGTGATCTTGGGTACCTGATAAAGAAAATCATAAGTTTTAATCGCATTTTTTTAATCATTTAAACAAACTTTTTTCTCGCTCCAAATCCAAAATTTTGCCAAAATACATCGTATCTTCGTGAAAAATTTTTCTGTGTGGATTTAAAATTCGCTCATTTTTTTACAGAATCAATAACAGAACTGTCTCATCAACATGCGAGCTCTCGTCTCAACGCCTTCTCACCTCCTTTCATACCTAGTGCCGGAATGTTAGTAGGAAGCAGCTCGCGAAAAGTCCTAGATCCCATCGGGACACCTGTACGCAAATCAAACGCAGGTCTAGATTCTAATTTTTACTATCAGCTTCCTAAGTAGAGGGGGAAATGTGACCTTTATATCCCCCTCCCCCAAATATCCTCTGAATCCGCTCCTGAAGTCTTTTATAAAGTATTTACTCGAAGTCAAGTGCATAGGGGCTTATGTTTCAATTAACTGAGCTTGCTCGAATTCTTAGTAGACATAATTTTTTTATACGATGAAAAATTGTTGGGATTTAAAAAAAAAATCAAAATTGAATTTGTACCTGCCTAGAATCGCGTCTTCAGTATTTTTCATTTGAAGCGCTTAAAAAAAAATATTACATTTAATACTTACGTGTACCCACACGTTTCTGACCTACGGTACATGATGACATTCATAAGTTTTAGTTGCATTTTTTAAACCTCCTAAATTTAGCTTTTTTTTCTCCAAATAATGAATTTTGCCAAAATACTTTGTATCCACTACTCTTCGTGGAAAATTTTTCTGTGTAGATTTAAAGGTCGTTTTTTTTAAGGATATGGTCAACTATCATCAAGTCCATCCGCAAGCCTTGACGTTGTCACCTTCCATCATTACCCAACCGCCACAACGATACCTGGACACCAAGAAACCGCAGGTCCATATTCTAATTTTTATTCTTAGCTTAAAAGTGGAGAAGGAAATGTTACATTCAAATCCCCCCCCCCCCTTCCCTAAATATTCTCTGCACCCATCCCTGAGGTGTTTAATAATGTATTTACTCGAATTAAAGTGCCTAGGGGCAGTTTATATAACACGTGGACAATTTTTTCTCCATTTTCACACCCAACCCCCCCTCGTGGATAAGCGTAGACATTGGAAGACCCCCCCCCCCGCTTCTACTCTTTCTACGTGGACTCATTTTATATTTTATAAAAATATAGATATTCTTGGCATTCAAAAACTACGAAAGCAAAAGAAACCGTGAGTTGGCCAAAAAATAATTTTTCTTTGAATAAACTTCATGATATGAAGTGGGAAGTCGAACCAAAGTGGTAGAATTTTCTAAAGTTTAATACGTATTTTTTATAAAAAAAGACGTTTTTGTATATTTTTTTCAAAATCGTCAATATTATGTGAATCGACTTGAAACTGCGCGTTTCTCTTCACAATTAGCTACAAAATACGGATCAAATTTCATTTTATAAATATCACCCCCATAAGTCTGTTTTATGGTGTACTAAAGAACCCCATTAGTAAAAAATTCTTTTTTGCGACATTCTGGTGCTAATTATGATTTTTTCGCAGTTTCGTTATTAAAAATTGTTTCTAATACATAAAATACTATTCCTCACTAATGACTATTATTATTATTATACCATTAAGCCATTTCCCTTTCGGGGTAGGCGTGACTTGCTCGGTTGGAGAATAGTAGTGTGTATATGGGTATATAGGTATAAGGTAGGTAGGAATATAGGTATGAGGTGGATAGGTATATAAGTGTTAGGTATATATATTTTAGATTGATCTGGAATTCTCGTGTTATTTATTTAAATGACACGTTTACTCCGCAACACTGCTCCGACCCAGGTTGCTGATCAATCTCTCTAGCGATCACCCCAAGTGAAGAGCCTCACAGAATTGTTATGTATGGTTCTCCACTTGGGCCCATTAGTATCCAAGTTCTTTGTTTCAGGCGTCATTCATTCTACTGTCACTCTGTTTACAAACTATTTGTCGCCACACTTTTCTGTCCTGGCATACTACTCTAGCTTCCTTCACGTCCATGCATTTTTTCATGCAAGCTCTTGTGTTCCTATGGCTTCTTATGTCTCTACGGATTAATGTCTCATTTACAGATTCTAACCATTCTTTTGGCGGTCTACCTCTGGGCATTATGCCATTTACTTTACCTTTATACACTTGTTTGGTCAGTCGTTCATCTTTCATTCTTTCAAGATGTCCGAACCATCTTAACTGATTTCTTTCCCATGTGTCAACTATTGTCTCTTTTGCACCACATTCTTTGAGGATTGTCTCGTTTCGGACTTTGTCCATTAGTGTTTTCCCACATATTATGCGCAGAGGTTTCATGCCGATCGCGTTAATTTTACTCCTGTCCTTTTCTTGACAGGTCCATGTCTCGCTACCGTATAGTACAGTCGGTACGAATATAGAATTGTGTATGGCCATTTTAGCTTTTTTTGATATGTTTTTATTTGTTAGGATGGACCCTGCTCTACCGATAACCTGTTTACCCTTATTTATGCGCCTATCTAACTCCCCATCTATTTTTCCGTCGCTAGTGAATAGACTACCTAGATATACGTACTTGTCAACTTGTTCTAATCTCTCATCATTCAGGACAATGTTGCACATTGTTTTCTCACTCTTTCCCTCAAACACCATGATTTTTGTTTTATTTACGTTAATTTTGAGTCCCATGTCCTTCATGCTTGTATGAAGTTTATTCAACATTCTTTGCAAGTCCTCGACTGATTCTGCCATAACAATCTTGTCATCTGCGAAAGCTAACCCACGTACCTTAACTGTTTGGAGATCTACACCTTCTTCGTCGAAGAGTGCAGTTCTTAGACACTTGTCCATGAATATGATAAAATAGCCACGAGGACATAACGCATCCTTGTTTCACGCTTTGCGTAATATCGAACCAGTCACTCAGTTTCCCGTTTACCCTTACGCTCGCTTTACTACCTGTATATATTGTTTTTATTGCTTGCAGGAGCCCTCCATTTACTCCGTATTCTTTAAGAACTTCCCAAAGTTTACTTCTATTTACCGTGTCAAATGCTTTTTCTAGGTCAATAAATGCACAGAAAACTTTCTTTCCTACTCTCAAGCTTTTTTCTGTGATCTGTCTTAGGCTAAATATCTGATCTGTACATGATCTTCCTGGCATAAATCCACTTTGGACTTCCCATATTTTTTCTTCTGTGATTTCCATTACCCTACGAATAAGTATTTTTGAGTATATTTTACTTACGGTACTTAGTAGGCTGATACCTCTGTAATTACTGCAGTTGTTTTTATCTCCCTTTCTTTTGTATATTGGTACGATAATCGCTTTTTTCCAATCGTCTGGGACTTTCCCCGTCTCGATACATAAATTTATTAATTCGCACAACCTGTGAGGTATGTACTCGCCACCGTATTTGAGCATTTCAACACTAATACTGTCTATGCCAGCAGCCTTACCGTTTTTTAAGTTCTTAATTATGTCTCGGACCTCAGTGACACAGACTTTTTCAATTGGGTTTTCTAATGCATTATGTTCTATGTCGCAGTTTTGTTGTCCTATATCTTCACCTCCTAATAGTTCTTTAAAAGAGTCTTTTAAAGCGTCTACTATCCCGTCTATATCATATAGCATTTCACCTTTGCTGTTTCTCATGCTAGCAAACTCTGTACTTTTACTTTCCTTCAACTGTTTATATAGTAGTTTCATTATTCCTCCAAAGCCGTTTTGTATTTTGTTCTCTTCTTCTGTTCTGATTTTTTCTTTACTCTCCTTGACTAGTCGTTTCATTTTCCTCTTTTTGTCTTTGTAATCATTTTTGAGTCTATTTCTCTCCTCATCGCTAAGACCTGTCATGTTTAATGTT
>CAKNYM010053048.1:220051-248916 GCA_932195095.1 Andricus curvator | reverse complement strand
CCCTGGCAATTTGCGAAAAGCTTTAAAATGTGAGGATTTCTTGAAAAAATTTTGAAATTCCTTCGAAATCATCAAAATCAATTGAAAATTCCTACTAATGGAGAGCGGAAAAAGATCCTAAAATATTTGAAAATCCTTGAAATTCCCTGAAGCGTTATTATTTTCTTCAAATAGGCTCTTTAGGTTTGAAAAAGAGTTATATATAGACATATATTAAATTTTCTCCTGCTTGCAATATTAAAATAGTTATTTCAACATAATTTTTTCAAACAATTGAGAATTGTTTTCAGCAATTTCCTTTTCGATGAGAGTTAGAAAGTAAGAGTCTTTTCCGAACTTTTTAACTTACTTTCAACTTTTCACTATGAGCAAAGCAATAAAATCAATTAAATTTTCAATGAATTAATTATTTGAACCATTTATTATTATGTATATTAATATTGTCTCATAATAATGCTAGAAAGATGTAACTTTTTTTTAAATTTTCCACTTTTTGTCCACTTTTCAATTATACTAAGATAATAATTCATTCATGTTAACTAACATAATTGTTTCCAGAACTTTTTATTTTTTATAACTATCTTCTTTTAGATAATTTCTATAAAGTTGCGGTTTTTTTTTTAAATATTATATATTTTTCAGAGATAAAAGAAAAATTTAAACTATTCTGAAAATTTTATTTGTGGATCATATTATAAATGCAAATTTGCCTTGAAGTTTAAAATTTATTTAAATTGCATCAATTATGACCTGCTCTAAGGAAAAAATTGAGAGAAAGTGGAAAATTTTAGAAAATAACCGCAATTATCTAGCATTACGATAAGAGAAATTAGTTAGAAACAATAATAATTCCTTTATTATCGAACATTATTCAAAGATAATAGAAATAAAAATAATAATCAATTGTTTAAACAATTATGTTGATTAACTCAAATTAATTATTACCTCATTATAATTTAAAAGTGGACTAATAGTGGAAAATTTTGGATTATTGTCTAAGTCAAACAAACGTTAGCGCCTTTCTGACAAGAGGACGCTCATTGGGCAATACTTTTTATCCCGAGGTCTTGCAACCCTTATTTTTCACAAGGGTGAATATAACTTTTTACATTTTTCTAAACAAAAAGTTTCAAATCAGCTGAATTTCACTTATATTGCACTGTTATTAGGAAAATGACAAATTGAAGTTGGCATGTTTCGGCGGTTTTGAAAATAATTTATTGCATTGGGTGATTTTGAAACATTTGTTTTTAATTGCGAAATTTAAAAATAGTGTATTTTGTTTCTTATTCATATAGTTATAGTTTCAAAATTTAACATGACACTGAAATTTAAAAAGTGCAATTTGGAAAAGATTTTAAAAATAACTAATTATCAATATAAAGTAATATTTCATATACTAGAAATAATCTTTACTAAAAGAAACCTCAAAATATAATAGGTAGCGCCAAAAACTCGCAAAACCCAATTTTTTCACGCAAAGGGTTTTTCCGGGATCCTATAAAATAGACTAATGAGCGTGAAATTCAAAACGTAATTTCTTATTCGTACTCTTCACCTAAGTTTGAAGAAAAAATTTGAGGGTCAACTTTATACACCTAATATTGAAAATTCTGAATAAAATTTACAAAAATATCTTTGTTCTTTTGGAAAATAAATTGTAAACATCATGTGGCTTGCGGAATCTCTAAATATAACTTTAAAAAACAATTTTTTTTGTACAAATTTGGAGACGATATGCATGAAAATTAAAAAAGACCAATTTTGGACCACCTTTTTTCACGCGCATTATGGCTGGACCGCCCGGGCCCCTCGTGGACAATCAAAGAATTTTGTTACAACCCCCCCCCCTCCCCCCAAGAAAAAATGTCCACGTCGTATATGGATGGCCCCTTAGTAGATATAATTTTTTTGTACAATAAAAAATTGTTGGGATTTAAAAGAAAAATTCAAAATTAAATTGGTAATGATCAAGAATCGGGGGTTCTCAGAACTTTCATGTACCCATATGCTTGTGATCTTGGCTTGATCATGAGAATTCATCAGTTTTATTTGCATTTTTTGCAATCTTTAGAACATAAACTTTTTTCTCGCTCTAAATCAACAATTTTTCCAAAATATATTGCTTCCAAAAAACACTTCCAAAATTGTAACTTTTTTTTTTTACAGCACAACAGCCAGGACCATATATCCCCCAGAAAATATATGATAAGAAGCCTTATGTGGTGAGCCCAATTATATTTATTAAATATCGATTTGTGATGTACAGAAAAAAATCGAGTACTAAAACATTAATGAACCATCATTGATTCATATTAAGCAATACAAATATTGAAAGCAATTCTGTAGTTTTTCAGTTTTGACATTGATCAAGATCTGTGTGCCATACAAGTATTTTTCACTGCAAAAAATCTCGAATCAACCAATTTTTTCAAAATAAAGTTGTAATTTTAAGAAAAAAATTAATTATGCGAGCATCATTTGATGACAACTAGTGATGAACCGGCCAGTGAAATGTTTCGAAAATAAACTACTTTTTTTTTAAACGCTTGCACGATATTATTCATTTGATATGAAATACAAAAACCTTTATGGATTTCATAATTATATTTTTTCAAATGTTGAATTAAATTTTGTACTCTAATCATGAAAATTAATAATCACTGCATAATTGAAATATTTCTCAAAAAAAATTCTTCTTGAAATGAAAATTTCAGATTTTGAAAAAAGCACTTCCACCATTATTATTTTTTTGGTAAAAACGCGTGCATTTTATGAGAAAATATTATATGAAGAAACAATTTAAGTGTTCCGTTTTTCGAATTATAGGAAACCCTAGCAAATGGATGGTTAAGAGTGGATGGTATTGAAGGAAAAAAACTTGGTGAATGGTTTCTTGTAAAGGATATAGCAGGGCAGGGATATCTAAATCCGGCCAGAGCGGCCTGGCTGCATATACGCATACTCACCGAAGGTTCGGATTCTTATTTTTATTCTCAACTTCTCGAGTGGAAAGGGAAATACGATATTTAGTACCTCCTTTTCCCAAATATCCTCTGAATCCGCCCTTGTGCACGGAGAAAAATGGAAGGTCATTTTAGCCATGCAGATGTGCAGACAGACTATATTGCAGGGTCAACTATAGGACAGCCCTTGAAGATAGCTAAAGCGACTATCTCTAGAAGGTTAAAACAAGAGGTTCAAATCGATCATCTCACAGTGTCGACTTGGTCATCTAGGACGGTCGACTCAAGCGTCATAGAAAGTCGAACCGATCATGAGACATGGCGGAACTGATCATTATAAAGGGTCGAATCGCTCATCATAGAAGGTCGATTTGGTCATATCAGATAGTCGACTTGATCTCCTCGCACAGTCGACCTGGCCATCTCAGGGGGTCGATTTAATTATCCTACATTATCTATATTTGTTGTCCTTTTCCTACTTATTCCAGTCTCTCTCTCATAAGAGACTGGAAATTATAAAATTAAGTGGAACCTATAAAACCTGAAAATTTATATGAAATACATGAATTCTGAAAGCATTTTTTATTCCTTGTGGAGAGTGAGGTGTATGAGACATAATTTGATATGCAAAAACAGTGCACATTCACAATATATTTTTTGGAGCACGAAAGGCTAAGGACACGGCACGGTGTGACACTGAATTGTAAGATTTCAAACATTGAAGTGAATTCAGAAACCAATATAGTTACTTCCTGCATGCTGACATGTTTTGCATTTTTTCAGTTTGAAACCACACAATGACAACAAATTGATAGCTGAACGTCCAGTTACGCCTTTATCCTAAATCCCTTGGAAGCATCAAATTTGACGTTGAAAATTCAAAAGAATAAACTTAATTCACTTCCAATCATATTGGCTCTTATGCACTTCACTCTCCACGCATATTCGAAATATCAAAAAGCAGTTTAAACTTGTTAAGAATATGTTTAAGTTCAATAAACAGCAAATGTGACGCTGAATGGCTCAATGACATTCACTCACTCCGAAATTGCTCTGAACCATGGTGCTCCCAACTCTCGTATCCATTCACACTGCATCCATCGCGTCGACAACTGGATTGGTTGGGGTTGGCGCGCTTATTTAAAATGATTAAATGTGAAAAGCAATTTTAAACAGCAAGTAATAAGAGTAAAGTTATTAAAAATAATAATTTGCTCACAAGAAGGACTTGTAAAGTAAAATTTAAATTATCTATTAGATTTTTTCCTTAAAAATAAATGATGGATTTTAAATTTTGAAGGAAGGAATATATTTTTCACCTTAAATATGAATTTACAATAATTCCTAATGTTCTTATGCACTTTAAATGTATTATTTGTTGTGGACATTTGACTTGCACATTTATTCATTTAAAAAAAACACGCCAACGGTAACTAATCAGGTTGACCATCCGCGATGGGTCATTTGCTGTTCCGTGGATGGTCGAAATGAGTGAAAACAAGATGATCGTATTGACCATGCCGAAAGAATACTTCGATTATCCCTGATAGTGAGACTGACCTTATTACAACACTTAGACTGGCCATAAAATAAGAGTCTCTCTGACTATGTCCAAAAAATTCTGAAAGGCTCTTTAGACCATCTAGAAGAATGGACTGGCTCTCTAAATTTTGACCCTCTAACTTTGACCATCCATTTTTCTCCGTGTGGTGTTTTATAAAATAGTATTTACTTGAAGTAAAGTTTTTTGAGGCATATGATAATATTAAGTGACCTTTCTCAAATTCTCAGTAGACATCATTTTTTTAACGATAAAAAATTGCTGGGATTCAGAAGAAAAATCGAACATGCATACGGTAATTGTCTAGAATCGCGTCATTTCGGAATTTTCGATTTCAAGCTTTTATAACTTTTGACCTGATTGATATTATTAAGTTTTCTTTCCTAACTCCGGTTGGGGTAATTGTTTTCTTTTAAAATCCACTAAAAAATTAGCAAAGTGGCTTCGGTTTTTCTAAAAGTATTTTAATTTGATTTTCTCAAAAACCCCATTTATATCGCATTTGAATTAAATTTCTGCATTTTTCTTACGAAAGCAAAACCCCATGAACACCTTGTTTTCAAAAATTTCTAAAATGCTAATTTTATCAAACACTTCACCCTTTATTTTCTTTGAAACTGGTAAAGATTTTTTAATTAAACTTTATTTTCCTCAATTCATAAACTAATAAGTTATAAATCAGATTTTCAGTTTTTAATATAAATAAAAAATCGATTTTTTATTACTGTCACTTAAAGAAATGGTTAGCTGTTACATCTAAACCTATAGATGGATTTCGTTCTCTAAAAAAAAAAATATAGCTGTTTATCCAAATAGTAAAAATCTGTTGGCCTTCATTTAGCAACTGGTAATCTAGAATTGAAATTCTTTGTTTTTAATTAAACCAAAATTAGATTTCATCGAACGTTCGTTGTCTCTCCCGAAAATTTGTCAAATGTAGGGTAACTTGTCAATGATTTTATTAATCTGCAATATAATTAGTAACTATATTTTTCCTACAGCATCATTTCATCAGGATTCAGTCGTGGCCCTAGGTGGTGATTATATATTCCGTAAAGCAGAAAGATTTGCAATATGTGTACGCCGTAGGCTGGAAGATAAAGAAAAGTGGGTCGAAATTACTATCACAGGAGGTAATTTGAGAAATAAAACACAATCTAAAACAAATATAAGAGAATTTTGCATAACAAATCTAGGTGCTTTATCAACTAGTGTCCACTCGAAGTAAAGTGCTCAAATTTTTAGTAAATTTAATTTTTCTGAACAATTGATAATTTGTAAGTTTGCTGAAAAAATTTAAAATTGCATTTCTTGAACAATTAAGACCAGATGCCAGCATCGCGAAATAATTCTATATCGCCTTTTAGAATCCGACTCCAGGGTGTCCAGCGACCTTTAAAACCTTGAAAATCTGGAATTCTCCTTGAATTTTTGTTGAACCTTGAAAACCTGGAAATCTCCTTGAATTTTTCACGAGAACCTTGAATTAAATTTTTTTTAAACAGGTTTTTTTATTGAAATGCGAAAAATAATTTAAATCTTTTAGTCTGTTATGAAAGAAACATCTCGTTCCGAAGAAACCTTGCTACTGAAAAGTTTTTTTATTTATCAAGATATAATTTATCTTTTACTCATTACCCAATAAATAAAGAGATTTCCAGGGATTTTTGGTAGACTTTACCAATTATTTTATAGATTGCAATGAACAGACTTTAATATTCAGGGTTGCGACTTGACCGGGAAATGAACGGGAATTTAATTTAAAAAACCGGACATTTACTTCTGATCGTAGCAAAATTCAAGTTTTCTTTATTTTGATAATTTTGGTCAATTTAGAAAAGTTGAAGATTCATCATTTCAATTTAAAATTCTTCTCTAGTTAAATATGTAACTACTTTGTTAAAAATCAATTTATCTTTTTTTTTGGTAAAATTCAACTGTTTGGTTGAAAATTGATATTTTGCGTTTAAAAATTAAACTATGTTTGAAAATTTATGTACTTTATGGGAAATTCGTCTTTTTTGTAGAAAGATTATCTTTATGGTTGAAAATTCATCTTGTTGGCATAAAGTTCAACTATTCCAATTGAAGATTCATCATTTTAGTTAAAAATTCATCAGTTTGGTTGAAAATTTAACTGTTCCATTTTTAGTTGAAAAATGATCTTTTCTACTTCAAAATTCGAAAATTTTGATGAAGATTTGTCTTTTCTAATTGAAACTTCAACTATTTCGTTGAAAATTTATGTATTTTGTTAAAAAATCCATTTTTTTGTAGAAAATTATCTTTTTCTTTGAAAGTTAATCTTCTTGTTTAAAAATTCTTCTTTTTGGTTAACATTTCAAGTATTCCAGTTAAATATTTATCATTTTAGTTGAAAATTCATCTTTTAGGTTGGAAATAAAATTATTCGGTTGAAAGTTAAACTCTTTTGTTAAAAAAAATTTCTTTTTTGAAGATTCATCGTTTTATTTAAAAATTAATTTCTTTTATTGAATTAGTTCGTTAAAAATTCATCTATTTTGTTGAAAAATTGTATTTTTTGGTGGAAAATTAATCGTTTTATTTTAAAATTAATCTTCTTGTTTAAAAATTCATCATTTAAGTTGAAAATTGATCATTCTGGTTTAAAATTGAACTATTTCAGTTGAAGATTCATTGTTTTAGTTTAAAACTCTTATGTTTGGGTTAAAATTAAATTTTTTTACGAAAAATCTTACTATTCCATTTTCAGTTGAAAATTAGTTTTTTTTTTAGTTCGAAATTCAACTATTTGGTTGAAAATTTGTCTTCTTTAAATTTAAATTCAACTATTTCGATAAAAATTCATGTATTTTGTTGAAAAATTGTATTTTTTGGTAGAAAATTAATCTTTTTATTTGAAAATTAATCTTGTTTGAAAATGCATCTCTTTGGTTGAAAATTCAAGTGTTCCAGTAAAGTATTCTTCGTTTTAGTTGAAAATTCATCTTTTTGGTTTAAAATTTAACTATTCCAGTTGAAGATTCATAATTTAATTTGAAAATTCATCACTGTGGTTGAAAGTTGAACTATTTTGTTGAAAATTTTTTAATATTTCGGAGATTTGAAACGATTTCAAAAAGTTTAAAAACATTTTAGAAGATTTGAAAAGATTTCACTAAGATTTCAAATAATTAGGTGATTTCAACGAATAAAAAAGATTTCACACACAAAGATTTAAGAAAAATTTCACAAATATTTGAAAAGATTTGACAAAGATTTAAAAAATTTCGCAAAAAATTCCCAAAGATTTCGAACATTTCATAAAGATTTCAAGAATTTCGAAGATTTAAAAAAGGCATGTACACCATATTTCAAAGATTTCACAAGCATTTCGAACATTTGCAAGGGTTTTAAGACTTTCAAAAGATTTCAAAGGTTTTAAACGATTTCAATGATTTCATTGACTTCAAACGAATACGAAAGAATTAACAAACAAAGATTAAAGAAAGCTTTCACAAATATTTCAAAGATTTCATAAATATTTCAAAAGATTTCAAGGATTTTGAAGTTTTCAAAGATTTCAAATATTTTACAAAAATTTGAAAAGATTCCAAAAGATTTGACAGAAATTTCAAGATTTCACAAAGATTTTAAGTACTTCAAGAGATTTCAACGAATGCACAACGATTTCAAGGTTTTCAAAGACGATTTATATTCGCAAAAAATTAAAAATTTGTTTATTTATGGTTCTGCCTTCTTTAGAAATTATTGACCATTAAAAAATGAAATTGCTCATTCTTTTACATGTATAACAAACGGTTATTTTATTATTTAATGTAAAAAAAAGGAGACCTGGAAAAACTTGACTTCTTGACCTGGAAAACCTGGAAAATACCTTGAATTTCGTTCCTAAGAATCGCTGGACACCCTGGACTCCTCAGTTATTAGGAGACTCACAATTTAGTGCACCTCAATATTTCAAAATAAGTGACTTTTTTGAAACGTTTATTAAATTAATTAATATATGTTTTCCTATGGGATCAGTTATGGGTACGACGTTGATCAAACCTGACAAATATGATGTATTGGTACGCAAGGGCATACCGCACGCACAACGTGATCATAGAGCTTTTTTCCCGTATATTGTATATGAAGATCCTCATCCAGCAGGTAATTTAAAAACTAAAATACAATCTGAAATATATATATATATATATATATATATATATATATATATTATAGAATGACGCCTGAGTTGACTAACTTTTTTTAAAATAATAAACTTGATATTTTTTCTTACAGTATCAGCATCATTTCGATATCATTAAGATCGGCCGCCCACGTCATAAATTGACGGAAAATAAAACAATAAAAAAATGTAAACTATTACAATAAATAGATTTGGCAATGACTCCAATTCTTTCATGATGATCAAATTTTTTAATTTTCACAATTCCCTAACGAGACTTTATTTATTTTATTTGATAGATAGATTTTACGTTTACATACTAAAAAAATAATTTTTATCTCATAAATTTTCTGTATTTTTTTTTATTTCTGGATGTTGTCTCTTGCTGAGTGAAGATCCGCCTTTTCTCTCGTTTGTCAAAGAAGTACAGAAAAAATTCCCTATAATTTTTTCTCTCGTATGAAAAATGTTAAAAATCCCATAAGTGGGATTTTTATATGTGGATTTTTAAATTAGGCAGGATCTACAGCTCAAGCCGCAGGATGTCTTAGCGACGAAATATATTCTCCTTGGAGGAAATTGGTCGAAACGAATATTTGCGACTTGAGAAAAAAAATTCCCACGAAGTGGAAAAAATATTTGATTTTTTAAATGAAGAATAAATTTTCACTTAAATTTGTATATTATTAAATCACTAATATTTATAATAATTATTGATATTATAATAAACATGAGTTATGATTTAATATTGATAAATTAAAAAATATACTAATTAATAATAACTATAAAAGAATTTATTCATTCATACTCATTCATTTATGTATATATTTGCTACTTCAATGATTGAAAAATGTATTGATCAATTAATAATTTGATTCATTAACTTACTTCTCCATTAATCTGTTTAAATATTCCAATGAAATTATTATAATTAATATTGTTATGAATAATTAATTAATCAGCCCACTGATCAAAAGCATTTTCTGACAAAATAAATAATGTAAAATATTTTTTTTTATTGTATGTTTTACACTCTAATTAACATAAATGCCCGTAAGTAAAAAGTCTTTTTTTTAAATTGTAATTAAGTAATAAATCGGAATTTTTTTCATAATAAATAATAAACAAACAAAATAAACAAAAAATTTAATGAATTATTTACTAACGAAAATCGCTAAAGAATTAGTCAATATTTTCAAAATTTGACTTTAGTGAAATAATTTCATGATTTTTTCACTTTTGTCCAAAAACTTTGAACTTTGTGGTTCAGCCATCATTTTCTTACAAAGATCTAAATATTATTTTGAAAATGTAAGATTTACTAATGTGAAATTTTATTATTTTACAAAAGCCAGACATATTCAGCAGAATTAACATTTGCATTTGACATCAGCAAGAGCAACTTTATTGTCAAATATTAATAAAAATGTGTATTTTTTCAACAGGGGATAAATGATCGTTTTTCAATATTTTCATTGCATTATTTACATTGAAATAGTTAATTCTAGAAAAATGGAATTTTCAACAAAATAGTTAAATTATTAAACAAAGAAATTAGTTTTTAAATAAAATAATGACTCTGCAACCAAAATAATTAATTTTTAATCCAATAGTTGCATTTTCAATCCAAAAGATGAATTTTCTACCAAAACAAGACCAATTTTCAACAAAATAGATGAATTTTGAACAAAATAGTTAAATTTTCAACAAAAAAGGGTTTTAAAATAAAATGATGAATTACCAACCAAAGAATCAACCTATTAATTAATTAATCTTTAAATTTTAATCAATTTTAATCAAATTATATAATGAAAATTAATCTTTGACTAAAATAATGAATCTTCAAACAAAAAAATTGATTTTTAACCCAAAAGTTGAATTTTTTACCAAAAAAATAGAAATTCTAAAAAAAAATAGATGAACTTTCAGCAACATAGTTAAATTTCCAATCAAACAAATGAATTTTCAACTGAGAAGATTAATTATCTACCAAAAAAGATTATTTTAACGAAATGCATGAACCTTCAACCAAATTTTGAATTTTTAACCAAAGTTTCAACAAAATACAGAAATTTATAACCAAATAACTGAATTTTCTTTTAAATTTTAAATAAAAAATGGAATAGTTGAGCTTTTAATTTAAAAAATTCATTTTCAACAACAACAAAAAACAAATTTCCAACAAAATAGTTAAATTTTTAAGGAAAGAAATTAATTTTTCATCAAGAAAGACAAATTTGCAAACAAGAAGATTAAATTTCTATAAAGGAGATAAATTTTTAGCAAGAAGAGAATAGTTGAATTTTCAGTTGAAAAAATAATTTTTAATTTAAAAAAAAAAACTAAGTTTCAATCAAAGAGATGAATTTTCAACCAAAAATATAATTTTCTACCACAAAAGATTAATTTTATCAAAATACAGGCATTTTTAATCAAATTTTGAATTTGGAAACAAATTTTCAACCTAATTGTTACATTTTCAACCAAAAAAATGAAGAAGATTAATATTGTACCATAAAAGACAAAGTTTCAACAAAATACAGAAATTTTTGAGCAAATAACTGAATTTTCTTTTAAAGAAGATAAATTTTAAACAAAAAATAGAGTAGTTGAGCTTTTAATTTAAAAAATTCATTTGCAACAACAAAAAACGAATTTTCAACAAAATAGTTAAATTTTTAAGCAAAGAAATGAATTTATAACCAAAAAACTCAACCAAATAACTGATTTTTTAACTGAAAAAGATAAATTTCAAACCATGCATACAATACTTAAATTTTCAGTTAAGAATCTAAATATTTTAAGACAATTTTTTTAATTTAGCAAAATTTAAAAGAAATTCAGAAAAAATTGAATAATTTCAAAAGATTAAAAGATTTAGAAATTCTGAGAAGATTAAAAAAAAAATAATTTTCTTCAGATTTTTGGGAAACGATATCCTAAAATTTCGAAAAATAGTGTAGAATATTTTAAAGCAAAATATTTCGATTTGGTACGATTAAACAATAAAAAAAAAT
This sequence comes from Andricus curvator, assembly GCA_932195095.1. Lineage (NCBI taxonomy): Eukaryota > Metazoa > Arthropoda > Insecta > Hymenoptera > Cynipidae > Andricus > Andricus curvator. The sequence goes on along the minus strand of CAKNYM010053048.1, from coordinate 237,219 downwards.
CAAGGATATAAAAAAAATATTTATAAGATTTGAAGAGATCCAAAAAGAATTTTTAAGTTTAAAAGATTTTACAAAATGTAAATTTTGAAAGATTTCGACGAAAACTTTAGAAGCTTTGAAAGAATTTTGAAGAAATTTAAGAAAAATTAAGTCAGTTGAAAATATTTTAAGAAATTTAAGAGTTTTTGAATGGATGAAAAATATTTTAAAACTTAGAAACTAGGTTTTTCGACGCATCTGAAATATTCAAAAATCTTTTTTAATTTTGTGAAGAACCTTATAAAAATTATATTTATATAAATTTGAAAACAAACTGATAATGCTTCTTTTCTTGTCAGAAATTTCAATATTTTTACAACTGAAAAAAGTATTTGGAAAGCGTTCAGTGTTACATCAAAATATTGTTTTATTTATTTCTAGAATTTATTTATTTCTTTATCTTAAAAAACCTTATTTTTTATTTAAAAAACGTCTATTATTTTTTTGAACATAAAAAGTTCAAAAACATAATACATAATACGTTCCGGAACGAATGTTAGGTTTGAAATTCTCAAATAACAAAAGCGATCTAAATTTTGGGAAAATTCAATAATTTTTCGAATTGCGAAATATTAAAGTGAGACGGGAATTCAAAAATTCTAAATAGCGATACAAATTTTAAAAAATATTTATACAAAAATAGTGATAAAATTCAAAAAGATCAAATCAATGTCAAATATATTTCAAAAATTCTTGAATGATTACGGTTATTAGTCAATTAGTAAGGTTATTTTCTTGTTAACGTGAAGAATGTAAGATAAAATAGATTAAGTAAATAATAATTCTAATTTTTCCTTTTTAAACGTGATGTCGTTAACAAATATTACAAAATTTCAGTCTTAGTCTTTCAATAAAGTGAAAAATGTGTACAGTGATATTTCATTCCCGATAACATTGACAAAGTTATAACCTTCGTAACTAGCGTCCTTGGTTTCATCATCTTGATAATGTTTAAAAATCATTCGTTTATTTCGAATCTCGTAGAAAATATAATTCGATGATAGAAAATTCATAAAATAAAATAGATCATAAAGAACATTAAAAGAACAACATTCCATTGAAATTTTCCTTCAGAAAATGTTAACATTTTACATTTCCTCTAAATCTAAATTAGTGAAATTTTATTAATTACTAGTAAAATTTCACTTATTCAATCAGAGAAAAGATTAGTAGAAAATAAAATGTATAATAATAAATAATAATCAAAAACTAATGATCATAAATTATAAGAATTAATAACAATTAGTAATAATAAGTAGTAAATAAATGATTAAATGAATTTGCGGGTACCATCGATTTCATCAATTTTGAAATTGGAAATCATTTCATATCAATATGCAAAATTTTTTCTACTTTCGCTATTTTCTTAATATTGTATTTTTGAAACATTTTTTGAAAAAATAAATATTCAATCTTTTAAAATGATCAAAAATTAATTATCTCTTAATTTTAATTTTTAATATATTTAATATGGAATAATAATATCATTATTAATTAGTATCAATTTCATTTTAAGTTTTCACTTAAAAATGTTTTTCTTCAAGTTTAATTTAAATTTTCACCACTATTGATCTAAAAAAATTGCTGACAAAATAACTCTCGACTCGAATTTTTCTTAAAATTTTGAAACATCATTAAAAATGTTTAAGAAATCTTCCAAATTTTGTAAGAAATTTTAAGAAAATTGGTTTATTCTCTTGAAAATATTCATAATTCTTTTAAAGCTTCTAAAGTTTTCGTTAGAAATCTTTAAAAATCTACATTTTGTAAAATCTTTTAAAGTTTAAAATTCTTTTTGAATCTCTCCAACTCTTATACATATTTCTTTAATTTCCTTGATTTTTTTCTTAATTGTTCAATCTTACCAAATTAAAACATTTTGCTTTAAAATATTCTACACTATTTTTCAAAATTTTAGGATATCGTTTGAAATGTTTAGAAATATTTTTTAATTTTTTTTAAGTTCATTTTTCAAAAAAACTTTCCCCAAGGCTCTCAAGAAAATTCTTTATTTTTTAATCTTTTGAGAATTTTTAAACCTTCTAATCTTTTGAAATAATTCAATTTTTTTCTGAATTTCTTTTAAATTTTGCTAAATTAAAAAAATTGCCTTAAAATCTTTAGATTCTTCTTTGAAAATTTTAGAAATCTTCTGAAATGTTTTGAAATCTTAGTAAATATTTCCTTTAAATTAATTTTTCGAAATAAAAAAAATCATTCTAATTTTTGTTAGAAACCTAATGATTTTGTTTCTCATTTTATTAGAACCTTAAAAATTTTTTGAATAATTATATATAATTGTAGAAGCTTAGAATTTGTTTTAGATTTTACAGAAAATTGTACATGAATCGAAAACGTTGTATATTCATTTTTTTGGTCGAAGATTCATTATTTTAGTTGAAAATTAATTTCTTTGCTTAAAAATGTAACTATTTTGTTGAACATTAGTTTTTTGTTGTTGTTAAAAATGAAACTTCTTAACTGAAAATTTAAGCATTGTATGCATGGTTTGAAATTTATCTTCTTCAGCTAAAAATTCAGTTATTAGGTTGAAAATGTAACAATTAGGTTGAAAATTTGTTTTTAAATTCAAAACTTGATTAAAAATTCATGTATTTTGACAAAATTAATCTTTTTTTGTAGAAAATTAATATTTTTGGTTGAAAATTCATCTCTTTGATTGAAACTTAGTTGTTTTTTTAATTACAAAGTATTTTTTTAACTGAAAATTCAACTATTCTCTTCTTGCTAAACATTTATCTTTTTTATAGAAATTTAATCTTCTTATTTACAAATTTGTCATTCTTGATGAAAAATTAATTTCTTTGCTTAAAAATTTAACTATTTTGTTGAAAATTCGTTTTTTTTTGTTGAAAATAAATTTTTTAAATTAAAAGCTCAACTATTCCATTTTTTGTTTAAAATTCATCTTCCTTAAAAGAAAATTCAGTTATTTGGTTAAAAATTTATGTATTTCGTTGAAACTTTGTCTTTCGTGACAGAATATATATTTTTGGTGGCTAATTCACCTTTTTGGTTGAAAATTCATTTTTGTGATTGAAGATTCATTATTATATTAAAAAATTAATTTCTGCTTTTTTTTTGCTGAAAATGAATTTTTTAACTGAAAATTTCTGTATTTTGTTGAAACTTTGCCTTTTGTGTTCATGTATTTTGTTAAAATAATCTTTATTGGTAGATAATTAATCTTCTCAGTTGAAAATTCATTTGTTTGATTGGAAATTTAACTATTTTGTTGAAAGTTCATCTATTTTTTTTTAGAGTTTGTATTTTTTTGGTAAAAAATTCAACTTTTGGGTTGAAAATCAATTTTTTTGGTTGAAGATTCATTATTTTCGTCAAAGATTAATTTTAATTATTTAATTTGATTAAAATTTAAAGATTAATTAATTTATATGTTATTTGTTGGATGATGATTCATCATTTTATTTTAAAACCCTTTTTTGTTAAAGATTTAACTATTTTGTTGAAAATTGGTCTTGTTTCGGTAGAAAATTCATTTTTTGGGTTGAAAATGCAACTATTGGATTAAAAATTAATTATTTTGCTTGCAGAGTCATTATTTTATTTGAGACCTAATTTCAAAAGTACTTTTGTCTTGAACTGAGAAACCCTAGTCAAAGAAACAATTTGGTAAATTTAAACCTACATTTTCTCAAAGCGACAATTGCAGATGAAATTTTATGAAAATTTAACTATTCTGTTTTTGGTTGAAAACGTATCTTTTTTGTGTGAAAATTTAACTATTTGGTTGACAATTTATATTTTTTATTCAAAAATTGAACTATTTGGTGGAAATTTTGTGTAGCTTTTTGGCATAAAATTCAACTATTCCAGCTGAAAATTTATCATTTCAGTTGAAAATTCATCACATTGGTTGAAAATTGAACTGTTTGGTTGAAAATCGTTTTTTTGTTTGTTAAAAATTAATCTTTTTAACGTACCATTTAACATTTTTTTTTTTTTTTAGAAATTCATCTCTTTTTTTGTAAAAATCAACTATTGGTCAAAATTGTATAATTTTCAGTTGCAAATTCAATCACTTGGTTGTAAATTCATATATTGTGTGGAAAATTCGTATCTTTTTTAGAAAATTGATCTTCATTGATCTTCACGGTCCAGTTGAAGATTCATTTTATTTGAAAATTTATCACTTTGATTAAAAATTCAACTATTTTGTTGCAAATCCGTTTTTTGTTGTTGTTGAAAATTAATTTATTTTACTGATAGTTTAACTCTATATATATATATATATATATATATAATATAATCGAAATTTGTAAATAAATAAGAGAAAATAAATTATAGGTATCAAGCCTTCTGATTCGGATAAATGTCATTCAATTTTTCCGAGTTTGGAGGTTAGATAATTTAAATTATTTTTAAGTGTTCAAAACTTTAGAACCATACTTGCTGTTTATATAGATAAAAGTCCTAACTTTCATACTTATTAATATGATAATTTTTACTCAAAAATATACTTTTCAATTATCATAAATCGAATTGTTTGTCCAACTGTTCGGAAATATTAATCTCTCTCTCTCTAAATCTAAAGGGGTGAAATTTTACTATTTCAGTTGGAGAAAAGTGAGCCAGTAAAGGATAGTAGAAACTAAATAATTTGATTGGCCGAAATATTCAGTAACTCGATAGTGGAAAATTGCTATTGGCTTAACGAAAATATATAAATTTATTCAGGATTGTATATATTAATTAAAAGAATGTTATAGAAATCAGAAACTTGTAAAATAGAAATGTTTGATAAAAGAATGCGATTGTAGAACATATTCAGCTTTATTGAAACAGTAATAAGGCGACATTGTGTAACTTTTCAGTAGATTGAGTCAGCTCCACAAACGCTAAAAAATGGAAAAACAAAAATTATGTACACACCTGATCTATCTTACTTCACTCTATTCACATTAGAAATAATCTCTTTGATGATTGTAGACACAGAAAAAAACAGCGTCATGCGATCAAACATAGCAGCACGCACCTGATAAATGTCAACTACACAAGTTCATATCGAAAATAATCGACCAAAAAAATTTAACTAATTAATTAGTAACTGAAATCACTGAGAAATTAGTCAATGTTTTCCAAAATTGACTTCAGTAAAATCAACCTATGATTCTTTTTACTATGTCGTTAGTGAAATCCTAACATATTACTATTTTATTATCCAAAGACTCAATTATTGTTAGGCGATCAACTTTTTTCCACTGCAGCAAAAATTTGTATTTAACACTTTTTCGTTAATTTATAATTTTCATTTAAAGATCAGTATATTGCTAAAAAATCTGTACATCTAATGGTTCGTAGTTGAAATCACAAAATTTGCTAATTAGGATTCAAAGATATTGAGCATAACAAAATCAAATTAAGGAGCCTAAACATATAATTGTTCAAAAATTTGTCACTTTCCAATCAATCTTTTCATAATTAAATTAAGCTTTCCGATATGTCAGGAGCTGCTTTTTTCTTTTCAATTCATTACCTGATTTTTTTCAAGGGTTTCTTGTATCTTATGAACAATTTCAATTTTCTCAGTTAGGCAGTTATGGTTTGACACCCTTAAGTTTATGTACATATTCGTCGTTTTAGAAAAAGGTACATGAAAATAAAGAGTGGTCAGTCGTTAAGAAAAAAAAAATTACAGAAGATCACGTGAGGGGATTGGGGATCAAAAATTAGTTCGAAATCGACCATGTGATTTATGGACCCTCTCACATGGCAAACATCCGTTTCCAATTAGCACGTGTAGATCTGACCCGATCCCGGAAATAAAATTTGCAATGAAAGTAAATGAAGTTTCCTTATTTGAAGTATGCCTAATACGAGGCTTAATTTTCTCAACTCCATCTCACCATCTAAATGTACACAACAATTTTTGTCAATAATGCGATAATTGCTAGTACTATATATACAAGTCAAAAATATTTAAAATCTTATCAGTTATAGGACCATACATTGTTTTACTCAGTTCTCTGTTTCTGTAAGAATGAAGATCTATATTAGTACTCTCGTCATTTTTGTAATATTTCTCAATTCTGTTCGTAAGTAGAATATAATACCAAATCCATCATATATTAAAAGATCTGATGTTCAGTCACTTTCATTGTGCATGTTTCATGTTACTGCGTAATTATGTATTTAACGAATACAGACTTTTACCAATTGTTATAAAATGTCTTATAAATAATATGTTATCATTTTTATTTTTTTACGCTGCAAATGTTTCATTTCTAAAGATTCAAAACTTACTTAGGCAACATTTTTAGATTCAGAAACGAAACATATGTTAGCAACCATCCATAAATTACGCAACATATTTTTTCATCATTCTTCAGAAAAAATTCGATAAAAATAAAGCTTTTTCACAATTTTTTAAATTAAAACTACGCCCAAAATTATTCAGCATTAAGTTTATCGGGCTTTGCACTATTTACTAAATACATCCTTAGATTTAGTTTAAAAGTAAAAATATCTAAAACCTTTAGTAAAGAGTTTTGATATGTTAAATTGTGGTCAAATATATGAGGTTCAGTAAATTGATAAAATATTATTAAAGCATTGTATAACCTTGTTTCATTACTATTAACTAATGTTAGTAAGTGTCGACCAGGTAAGAATTCAAATAATCGATGTTAAAGCTTGTCGGTATACTGGACCAAAAAACTTTTTTATTTAAAAATTTTCAAACGTTTCGCCCTTCGAGGAAGGGCCTCTTCAATAAACTCAACTATGAAAATAGCCTAATCATAGAAAATTAAAAAATCGTAAATCACATTGTTTCCAAGAATGAAGTAAAAAACCTTTTTTCTCTTTCATGTTATATTCTTTACTATGTCATAATTAAACGGAGTGAGCCCTTGTAAACTTTTTCCTGTGAACCATGGCAAGTCAAAGAAATTAAAAAAGTGCTTGTTTAAAACACATTCGTCAAAAAAAATGAGTGTAAAAAAGAGAGATATGTTGACTTCCATGGTGGCCTCATGAGAATGTTATATTAAAAATAAACATTGGTGTGCCATCACAAGATTCTATGTTAGACCACCATGGCGAAGTGAAATTTCATGAATATGGTGCAATAATATCGCTTAAACAAGGTGTTTATACAAATAAGTTGAGCCGCTAGTCACATAATCCATATTGTGGACATTGCGCATTTGACGTCATAGTGTGATATGAGATCGGACTGTCTCTTATCATCTTATCGTGAGTACATACTTAACATATTGTGTACACTACCTTATACTTAATACATAAAAAATGGTTTCGGTTAAAATTTATTTGATGGATAATAATTATTTAGTTTTTTGAATTATTTAAATAGAAACTACACTGTTAAAAATATTTGGAATTCTCCAACACTTCTACAATACAAGCGTAAGGTAAAATTGCAGACACGGTAGTGGAATGCCGAAATTGCAATACATGTATTGTAAGCATCGTAAATCGTGAAGTTACCGTCGAGAATTCCAAAACATGTATTGTAGCGTTCATAAGTCGAAAATTGTGCGCATGCGCCTCATCCGACCCATGTATCGCTGCATGATCCGTTGCATTTGAAAACTACAACATTATGTATTGTAGCGTTACCCTACATTTCGGAAATAAACTTCCAATACATTTAGTGGAAGTTTTATGCGGAAATTTTTAACAGTGTAGTTATTATAGTTGACAATTGTGCTGCAAATTTAACAATTATTAGTGCTATTGATCCAGTTCAAATATACATTGCTGAGACCATCGATGTCGGTTGTTTTGTTGACGGAGAATTTGTTCTTTGCTATATGGAACATTTCTCTAAAAAGTCTTTGCCTTTGGTTAGTCTCGTTACCTAAAATCCTAATATTATCAAAGTCAAAATGATGATGCTTTGTATGAGAATGATAAACTAATGCTGTGCTTCTATCATCATGTTTGCAATCGTTCTTGTGCTCATTTATCCTAGTATCGATGTTCCTTCCGTCCGATATAAAAACATTTGCAAGCTCTGCAACACGGTAGATTGTGTGTTTGAAGACCTTCCCTCAGAGGATCCATTCCATTCATGAAACATTTAAAACTACCATGGTCAGAGCGTAGTAAGACTTTAAAACTCAATTTTACAAAAATATCTTTTGAATTGTTACTGTAATTTGCAGTATAAGGTAAAACTAAGCATTTATTAGTATTATTGCTATTATCTTCAATATTCATGCCGTTATTGATGGTATTATTGTTCCGATTCTCAATATTTTCTATCCTTTTGTTCATAAACTTCACGACAAAATTTTTAGGGTAATCATTCTTCAGTAAAGTTATTTCAACCAAATCCAAGTTTTTATTCCTATATGCATGGTTAGGAAGTCTAACTGCTGTATCAACCAAAGAGTTAATAACACTGATTTTATATTTCATGGGAGCGAAAGTATTAAAATATTTAGTATCTTCAGTATTTAGTATCTTTACTTTACTTTCCTTTAGTATCTTTGATATTTAGTATCTTCCCGGCAAGATGGATTCCTATACCAATCTGTATACAATTTGCCATTTTCTCTTTTTACTGAAGAGTCTAAAAAGCTTATGCTCATGTTGTTTTCTCTTTTTATATGGAAATTAAGTCTTGTATTAAATTAATTAAACTTTTTTAACAAATCATTAGTGTTGTTTTTGTCAACACAAGTCAGAACATCGTCCACATATCTAAAGAAAAATTTCATCTCGTATGGAATGGTTGTGAAAATACCGCTTTCAAGATCTTCCGTGACCAAATTGGCGACAGATGCTGATAAAGGAGAACTTATCGGTACTCCGAAAAGTTGCTTGTAGAACCTATTATTGAAAAAACAATATGCATTTTACAGACAGAATTCCAGAAATTTAATAAAGGATCATTGCGGAAGATTCGTATGTGTGCTGATTTTTGGCCATCTCTTCTTTATATTTGAAATAACAAGTTTGTAAATAATGCTGTGATATCAAGCGAAAAGATCTCGAAACGTTTGGTCCTTTGGTAATCCTAGATTTTACGGATTACCGAAGGTTCATGCGTTCACAAAAACAACAATAATGATTTGTTAAAAAAGTTTAACAAATTTAACACAACGCTTAATTTCACTAAAGAATGAGAAAACAGCGTGAGAATAAGCTTTTTAGACTCTTCAGTAAAAAGAGAAAATGGCAAATTGTATACAGATTGGTATAGGAAGCCATCTTGGTCGGAAGAAACTTGAATTTTTATACTTTTGCTCCCATGAAATATAAAATCAGTGTTATTAACTCTTTGGTTGATACAGCAGATAGACTTGCTAATCATGCATATAGGAATAAAAACTTCGATTTGGTTGAAAGAACTTTACTGAAGAATGATTACCCTAAAAATGTTGTCGTGAATGGAAAGGATCTTCAGAGGAAATATCTTGAAACACACACATTCTTCCGTGTTAAATACAGAGGCTGTAAATGTATTTATATTGGACAATCTGAAAGGAACATCGATACTAGGATAAATGAGCACAAGAACGATTGCAAACATGATGACAGAAGCACAGCATTAGTTTATTATTCTCATACGAAGCATCATCATTTTGACTTTGATAATATTAAGATTTTAGGTATCGAGACTAACCAAAGGCAAAGACTTGTTAGAGAAATGTTCCACATAGCAAAGAACAAATTCTCTGTCAACAAAAAAAAACGACATCGAAGGTCTCATCAATGTATATTTGAACTTGATTCATAGTACTAATTATTGTTAAATTTACAGCAAAATTTTCAACTATAATAAGTAGTTTTTATTTGAACAATTTGAAACACTGAATAATTATTATCCACGAAATGAATTTTAACCGAAACAATTTTTTTGTATTAAGTATAAGGTAGTGTTCACAATATGTTAAGTATGTACTCACGATAAGATGATAAGAGATAGTCCGATCTCATATCACACTATGACGTCAAATGCGTAATTCACACACATCGGACTATGTGACTAGCGGCTCAACTTATTTGTATAACCACCTTGTTTAAGCGATATTATTGCTCCATATTCATGAAATGTCACTTCGCCATGGTGGTCTAAGATAGAATCATGTGATGGCCCACCAATGTTTATTTTTAATATAACATTCTCAAAAGGCCACCATGGAACTTAATATATCTCTCTTTTTAACATTCACTATTTTTGACAAATGTGTTTTAAAAAAGAAATTTTTTAATTTATTTGACTTCCCATGGTTCACTCAATAAACTTTAAAAGGACTCACTCCATTTAATTATAATATGGTAAAGAATACAACATGAAAGAGAACAAAGTTTTTTTTACTTTTTTCTTGGAAACAATGTGATTTAGGATTTTAAAATTTTCTGGGTTTTGGCTATTCACATAGTTGTGTTTACTGAAGAGGCCCTTCGTCGAAGGGCAAAACGTTTGTTAATAAAAAAGTTTTTTGGATCAGTATACCGACAACCTTTACCGCCAATTACTTGTTTCATTATACTTCACTACCGTTTATTATGATCGAAATCGTTACTCATAATCTTGAGGTTATCTCAAATCACGCCAACTTGTCGAAAAATGTAAAAAAAAAACATGAAAAAATTGATTACTTAATATGTATTTTCCTTAAAAACAACACAGCTTTTTCTACGCTAAAATTTCCGGTAGAGTATAATTCATTTGTTGCATATTTAAAATTTTTTTAATTTTTTTTCTCTTTAGTTTTAGTACATTTTGATTTCAATTTCTTTTGTTAAAAACATTTGTCCAATTAAGCACCATGCGCCTAAAAAAAAAAGAGTTTCGTAGCCTGTTAACTAAGACGTTAATTTTTTCCCTACTTCTCTTCCCCACCTTTGCCGCTAATTCTCCTCTCCAATATCCTTTACCCAATTTCCGCTCCCCAATATCCCATAACCAATTTCCCTCTTGCGAACTTCCCCACCCCTACTTCTCCTTCCCATCACTTAGCGTCCCCACCACCTCCAACTCTACTCCCTATCGCCAATACTTTCCTTCACCCACGTTACATTCTTGGCTAATCGTTTGCTTCCATGGGTCAGAAATTTCAAAAATTACTTTCTAATTTTACTGAGACATAACTGGTCCAAACAAATTACAGACCCATTACTTCTGCTTTTCCATTTCACGAACTATAAGTTTGAGATCTTGGTCAAATAATAAAAATGTATAATTCTTGTGTAGAAATATTTGCTAACATTGATTCCAAACTTTTAACATTTAATCCCTTCATTTCACATACGTTTGTTATCTGGGGTACATGATCAAAGCCAATAAGTTGAAAATTGAATTTTTTTAATCTTTAAATCATAAACTTTTTTCTTGCTCTGAATAAAAAAATTGGCCAAAATACTTTATGTCCAAAATTTTGCGTGGGCTATTCTTCTGCCTAGATTTGAAGGTCGCTCTTTTTTTTACAGAATCAAGTCCATCATCATCACGTCCAAATGAGAACCCTAAGAAAGACGCCCCGGAAGTTGGTTACCATCCTGGCTATTTTCCTGGTTCCAAGTTACGTGTACGCGAAGACACCGAAGGTATTATTTACTCGAAGTAAAGTGCCTAGAAGCACCCGTTAACATTAACCGACCTTATCGCGACTTTTTAGAATTTTCCATTTTACGCGATTACGATTTAAAAAACTTACAGTTAATACCTACGTGTACCCGTGCGTTCATGATCTCGGGTACATGATAAAAATTCATAATTTTTAATTACATTTTTTACATTCTCATCAGAAAAGGTATTAGATTCGTGTAAAATTTGCCCCCTTCCCCTCATTTTTGTCAAATCACGCGTAGTTTTTATTTTATTCGTAAAAAACAATATTAAAAATAAAAAAATAAAAATTTCAGGACGAACGACACAAGCTAAGAAAAAAACAATTAGACAAAAGTTCTTATGCCAAAAAAAAAACTATAAATTTATTGCTTATCGTTTTTTGATAGGATGCGTAGTTTTTAGAAAAACGACGCAAGGCACGAAAAAAAATAATAAACAAAAGTTGTACACCCAAAAAAGTTGTACACAGCTTTTGTTTTAATCGTAAAAAATAGCATTAAAAATAATTTTTTTTTTGCAAAATGAAGCAAGGTACGAAAAAAAGTTAATAGACGAAAGTTGTTCACGAAAAAAGGATACACAAATTTTTGATTATTCATTTTTTGATATGACAAGTAGATTTTCTTTTAATCGTAAACAATAAGACCGAAAATAAAGAAATTAAATTGTTAGAAAAACAACACAAAAGACGAAAAAAAATAAATAGACAAAAGTTGTTCAAACAAAAAATATCTAAAAAATTGTTATACGAATACATTAGAAATAAAAAAATTAACTTTCTGGAAAAACGTGTGAAGTTACAATAAATGTTTATTTAACCAAATTTTTCGTCTAAACTGTATCTACACATTTTCTCAGAACCACTTAACGCTAGGATGCGTATTTTTGGTTTGAATCGTAAAAACTGACTTTGAAAATGAACAAATTAAGTTTATGGAAAAACGACAGAAGTTGCAATACAATTTTTACTAACTAATTTTTTTACAGAATGTGCATTCTTTTTTTCACAGAATCATTTCCACGACCACCTTCACGTCCAAATGAGAGCGCTAATCTCGAAGCCTTCCTACTACGTTACAGTCATGGTTCCGGGCTACGGGCCAACAAATATGATAAGGAACCTGTTGTGGTGAGTCCAATTATAACCATAATTGGTTCATATTGAGCAATACGAATATTAAAAGCAATTCAGTTGTTTTTTAGTTTTGTCATTGATCAAGATCGTTGTGCCATACAATAATTTTCCATTGCAAAAAATCCCAAACAAATTTTTTGGAGAATGAAAAGTTTTGATTAAAACTTTTTTATTTTTTTATTATTTGAGCATCATTTAATTACAACTGGCGATGAACCGGCGAGTAGAATAACGTTTCGAAAATTTTTTCCGAAGGTAGGCGTCTTAAAATATTGTAAGACCTCTGCAGATTATAGAGTTTTCGTTTCAGAAAATATTTTCATCATAATTTTTTAATCATTTTATAACAAATAGAAGTCTATCATATTCAAAAAAAGCGCTCGCAAAATATTATTAATTCCATATGAAAACTGTCCGAGCATCATCCGAGAAAAATATTCTGCCAAAACAATTTCATTATGCGGTATTTTTAATAATATATGTACTTTGATAATACAGAACCTTTATGAATTTTTAGATTATAAGTTTCAAAAATTGTGGATCAAATTCTTTGGACAATATTTTTCACTCCATTTGTGAAAATTAATAACCACTGCATTATTGAAATATTTATCAAAAAAATTTTGACTTAAAATCAAAATTTCAGATTTTGAAAAAAGCGCTTGCATCATTATTATTTCTTTTTGTGCTCAGAACGCGTGCATTTTATGAAACAATGATATTTCACGAAAAAATACAAGTATTCTGTTTTTAAATTATAGGATAGGCGCCCAGATGGACAGGGATCTGTCGATGGTGTTCATGGAATATTCGTTAGTCAATGGTTTCTCCCGTACAATATAGCAAGTCTGTTACCTCTACATCCGGAAAAAGCGGCCTGGATGCATATACGCATACTCACCAGAGGTTCAAATTCCAATTTTTATTCTCAAATTTTTAAGTGGAGGGGGGAATGTTACACATAGTACCCCGCCCCAAAATATCTACTCGTAGTAAAGTTCTCCGGGGCATATGTTAATATCAACCGAACTTTCTGAAATTTTGGGTAGACATCATTTTTTAAACAATAAAAAATTGTAGGGATTCACAAGAAAAATTGGAAATCTAATTGGTAATTGTCTAGAATCGCGTTACATCCGAATTGTTGATGTGTGCATTGTGAAATTTCATTAATGAATCAAACCTTTATAACGTTTCACCTAATTGACATTATTATGTTTCCTTCCGGACTGCGGTAAGGTTGCTTCCTTTCGAAATCCACTAGAAAATTGACAAAATGCTCGTATTTTCGATTATGTAAAAAAAATCAAACAAAATTTTTAATTTTACTGGTACCAAAAGCAGTAGGTGTTTATTGTCTCTCCCAATAATTGACCAAATGTGGGTTTCGAAGATTTAGGTAAATGAGTTCATTTATCTCTAACATAATTCGTAAATATGTTTTTCCCACAGCATCATTAGAAGCTGAGCCAATCAAGGTTCAAGATGGTGATATAATATACCGTGAAGCAACGAGATATGCAAGATGTATACGTCAGAAGTTAGGCCCAGAAATGTTTGTTTCACTGGTTGCTGTTTTTCCAGGAGGTAATTCAAGAAATGAAATGCAATCTAAAACAAATATAAGACCATTTTTTTCAAAAATCTAGTTTTTTTCCTAGTTATGGAACGTTTTGTTGACCCCCCGTAAGACCTAGACTCGAATGGCAAGTCGCAGCTTATTAAGAGAAATGTCACCTTTTTATGGCCCCTCCCCCCTTAAGAAAAACTTTCTCTGATTCGGCTGCTGGGGTGCTTTGTAAAAAAGTGTTCACTCGAAGTAAAATGCCGAGGGGTACAATCATATTAACAGTAACTGACCTTCCTCAAAGTTTTAGTATATTTAATTTTTTTTAACAATAAATATTTGTTTGAATACAGGATGCTAGAGTTGTCGGTATAATGGTCCAACTTTTTAAAATATTTTTTGTATGTTTTGAAATAGTATACCGACAACTTTAACATCCTTTATTTAATTTTCTTACCTGGCACCTCTGGCACCTCAGTTATTAGTAGACTCAAAATTCAGTGCAACTCAATATTGATAAATTAAAGATTTTTTTAACCTTTTAGTCAATTTATTACTAAATGTTTTCTTACGAGATCAGGTCTCGTTCCGGAGGTCAAACCTGCAGAGTATGATGTACTCGTACGCAATCATCAACCGTACGGACAATATCATCGTACCGCTTTTTATCCGTATCTTTAAGACGCAGATGCACTTCCTCGTCCAGCAGGTAATTCAAAAACTAAAATGCAATCTAAAACAAATATGTAAATGTACATACATTATATAATTACACCCAACTCTCGGCCCCCCCCCCCCCCCAGGTCTCGGCCTTTCTATAACTGCTGGCCCATACAGTTTTGCAGCGGGCATGGCGAGAGACGGTAGCGGCTCTCGCCTTGGAAGGTCCGCAGTGCGCGAGTACTCAGTCCAGTATATTGCGCAATGTTATGCACTCCAATTGGAAACGGTTCAGGCGGCCCTGACTTTTTGCATTTGGATGCCCCTGATTTGTAGCCAAGGCTGTTTGCAAGCAACCTCCGAAACTTGACTGAAACCGAGAGTTCGGTGTATACCTAAGATGACTAATTTTTTTTTAATTGAGGTGTATTTTGGGGCTCTATAAACTCTTCTACACCCCAAGGTCAATTAAATATAGAATATTTTTTGCACGACTAGTGTAGACTAACCTACCTAGTACTTTTAAATTATATACTTCTTCATGATCAAAGTAATAAACTTGTTATTTTTTCTTACAGAATCAAGTTCAAGTCGACATGATCAAGATCGACCGCCCACGTCATACATTGACGGAAAATAAAACAATAAAAAAAATGTTAAACTATCATAATAAATAAAAAGATTTAGCATTGATACGAGTTCTTTTATGATAATCAAGTTTTTCAATTTTAACGTTTCCCTACAAATAATTTAGTTATTTATTTTATTTATCAGGATAGATCGATTTGTCAAAAAAGTGCACAAAGAAATTCCCTATAATTTTTTCTCTCATAAAAAAGTTAGAAAATCCCATAATTGGGATTTTTATATATGGATCGAATATATTTTAAATTGGGCAGGTTTTATACTTCCATTCGAAAAATATCTCAGCGACGAAATATATTGTTTTCAAGGGAAATTAGTCGAAACGTATACTTGCCAATTTAAGAACAAAAAATTCCAACGAAGTGGAAAACATTTGATTTTTTTTCATGAAGGTCAGGAATAAATTTTCATTTGGATATTTATATTATCAAATCAATAACATTTGAAATAATTAATTATATTATAATAAATAATAGTTATGAGTTAGAATTAAATAATATGGAAAAATATTAATTAATAAAAAATATTTAATTCATTCATTCATTTATACATTTAATTACTCATTCACTTATGTATTTATTTGCTTCTTTATTGATTCAAAAATTTACTGATTAATTAATAATTTTATTCATTAACTTGTTCCTTCATTCAATTGTTTCAATGAAATTTATATGATTATATATTATTATGATTGAATTATTAATCGCCCTATTGATCAAAAGCATTTTCTGACAAAATGAATCATGTTAGATATATATTTTTATTTTATTTTTTACACTATAATTAACATAAAGGCCAGTAAGTGAAAAGTCTTTTTTTAATGTCGTAATTGAGTAAGAAAATCAGATTTTTTAATAATTAATAAAAAGATTAATAATTATTACTATATGTAATTGAATGGGAATCTATGGTTTGATAGTATTACTATTGAAATTTTACATAAATTAATGTTGAAATCTGAATAATTAATGCATTTAAATAGCAAAAACGCAGCAGATACCGGAACTATCAATTAATATTTTTATAACAATTAAATAACTAAATAAAGTTAATATATGATAGAAAGTTCCATTTATCGATAGTAAATTTACTAATTATGTGCGTTTTTAAAGAAATGTCAATAAATAGAGCAAACTAGGTAGCACAAATATAAACAATTCTGGGCTTTTTGGTAGTTTTCAAATCAAATAAATAATTAACGAAATTTTCTTTTTGAAAATTGACCTCGAGGGACTTCTGCAAAATTGAATGAGGTTCAATTCAAAACAGAAACTTTTAAATCATCTACTTCGAAAAAATTAAGTCTAAATCTAAAAAATTACTTCTTTAACTAGGGTTTTCTAGCTGAAAAGTAAAATAGCTTTCAGAACAATAAAAATTTAATTTATCCTTAACAAGAAAATTAAATTCTTCTTTAAAGGTGAGTAGAAAATAACTAATTCGATTGGTTGAATAGTTGTTCGCGAGTGAGAGAAGTTTATGTGATAAAAAACGATGCAATGTTTATAAACCTTCTTGATGATAAGTACATT
>CAKNYM010053048.1:183479-201811 GCA_932195095.1 Andricus curvator | reverse complement strand
TAGTATCGTGGCAGGCAGTAAGATGCCCTGAAAGCATTTGACAATCAACTCGAAACAAGAGAATAGCGTATCCAGAAAGTCAGTATCGTTGCAGGCAGTAAGATGCCCTGGAAGCATTTGACAATCAGCTCGAAGCAAGTAAATAGCGGATCCAGAAAGTTAGTATCTTGGTAAACTGTAAGATGCCATGAGAATATTTGACAATCAGCTCGAAACAAGTGAATAACGGACACAGGAAGTTAGTGTCGCAGCTAGCAATAAGATGCCATGAAAACATTTGACAATCAGCTCGAAACAAGTGAATAGCGGATCCAGAAAGTTAGTATCCTAGCAGGCAGTAAGATGCCATCATCCTGTGGTCACTCAATGCCCCAGAATGAAGGTGGATAGTCGCCGGTGGCGCCTTCTAGCGGTATTTCGGATCCCTCAGATAATAATAATAATTCTGGAATTACTTTTAAAAGTAAATCAAATTATAAGAAACGAAGAAATAACAAATAGAAATACATGAATAATTATTTATGAATTTCTAATTCTTTTTCTCATGGATTTTCCATAAAATTGTTGGATGAATTGTACATCAGAATAAGTTGACATTAAATAAGACATTATTTACAGCCATGTTACCGCCTAATAATTACAATTCAAAAGTAATAGTGGAATAAAATGTTCGTTAGTATAATTGATGTACAATTTTTCGATGCTCTCTGGAAAATGAAAACTTCGGCCTACATTTTGAAAAATGAAATAAAAAATATTTTTATGCAATTATTTCTTAATTTGTATGCAAAACTTATTATTTGAAATAGTAATTTATATTTCTTCAAATGTCTTTAGGGTTCGTATTTTAGTACAGAATATATTTTTTCATTATAAATGCCAATAATTAAAAAAATTAATCAATTATAATCATTTCATTATTATCATTATGTATCATCATTATTATAAAGTTATATTATTTTATTTATAACAATTAAATTCCAGCAGTCATGTGCTGTTTCCAAAGAAACTCAATAAAGTTACATATTCAGTTTTTCAAGTTCCATTTATTTTTAATTTTTTTATATTTGTTTTGACCTTCCCGAGTTTTGTTTCCAAATTTTGAATGCTAAGTTTTCTTTTTATATGAGTTGCCTTAACTACTTTGAAATCAATTTTTGTTTGTTTGGATTTTCCTTCAACATTTTCAAAATTTCTACTTTTAACGCTACGTTTTGCGTCAGTTTTTGAATGTTTCAGGTTGAGTTGATGTCTCTTTGGTTCGAGGTTTACATCTTTCTGGACGAGTTTTCATCTCTTCGGTTTGGGTTCGCATCTTCCAGTTCGAGTTTTCGTTTTTTCTGTTCGCGTTTTGCGGTTTTCAGTTCGTGCTTGGCTTTTTTCTCTCTGTTTACTTAGAATTTTATATTTTCAAGTTCGGGTTTCTCTTTTTCCAGTTCGGGTGTTACATTTTCAGTTCAGTTTTCGGTTTTTTTGGTGCGAGTGTCGCTTCATTTCTTATACTAGGTCGTTTATCTTTGCGAATCGTTTTTAATTAGCACTCAAAAGCTACTTTTACGGGTAAACAAAGTCGGTTGATGTTTTTAGGCACAATTTTCAGTCGGAAAACTTGATTGATATACGTTAAGAAAGCTTGACAATGCTTTTGAATGCAAATTTTTTTGAAAATTTGAAAAACCTCCGTTTTGTGCTCATTACATGTAAAAAATGAGAAAATGAGTATGCGCTGAAAGAGGCGTTCAGATATAAAAAAAATTTCAGTATAAGATATATTACTCGCAAAAATTTTACCTAGAAGACGCTTAGCGTACAAGTGTAGGTCCCTAAAGCAAGCACTTCGGCGCCTCTGAAGGGACGGTTTTTGAAAACCGTCTAAACAATCGGAACATGATTCAATTGAAGGCAGATTTCTTTGCAAGCACTTAATTACATCACCAGAGTGGCTATAAGCGTGATTGTTCTTTGGAATTTGATATAATTCATCTTGCAAATCGTCACCTTCAATAACATCACGCTCGTTTCGTTTTTTCTCTTCGTCTTCCTCAACGTATTCCTCGTCGTCTACCTCCTCCGGTAAATAATAATTAGTACCACTAAGTAAAGTTTTACAATCTGAAACAATAAATTCTCCGGTATCTTCTTCACAGTTATAACCGGGTGAATGTTTGGACATTAGATTAGTTATGAGCAGACTTGAATATCGCCTCGAATTGATAAGATGCCGGTTTGTTAGACCTATAATCATGGCTCTTTACGTTCCCGAACAAATTTTCTAAAGTATCCTGATTTATGTTTCGCGTATCAAAACTTTTAAACCCAAGTGATTTTAATTTTTTCCACAATAATTTGAAACCCTGCAACGTATCAATTAAGTTTTGTAGACCTGGGATGGCAGATTGCACAGGTTTTCGAGTCACAGGGTTAACAAACCGCATGTTTCTCAACAGTTTCCTTGCATTGGAAAAAAAATTCGTCGTGATACGAGTTTTTCGTCCATGGGATATGCTTGGGGTGATCGTCACCGTAGCTCACGCCATTCATTCCATTTGCGATACCATTCATTAATTGCAAGATAAAGGCCGTATGAATTCCCTCAGGTGGCATACTTTCCTCTACAATGCTTGACTTGAATGATCCCAAGAAAAATGGAAAGGAACTGAAATAATGGAATGTATCAAATATGTTAAGGGAATTTGTACATGTTACGAAATAATCTAAAATTAAAATGAACAAATATTAAATTTTACCTCCTGATCTTGCAAAGAGGTCTACGAAGCAATAAAGTTTTTTGCTGCAAACTTCCATCACTAACTTTACTGTCATTTTTTTAATTTTATCTAGAAACACGTGTTGTTCTATTAAATCTGGTACACGTCGTTCCAACAACGAAGAATACACATCTATTTCATGGGCTGTGATTATGTCCTTCCAGGAAGCACACTTCCTATCCTCATCCTTCAACTTGGGCCTATCAAAATCTATTTCGATGTCCTTGGTTAGAAAATTGTTTCGTATACACTTTAATGAATGCATCGTAGAGCGGTATGACTTCGACATCGTCAATCAGAATCATCCAATCTGAAAAAAAATAAAAGTGTGATTATTACTGCACATGTATTTCAAAGAAAAGAAAGCAGATAACATTTAAGAAAAAACTGACACTTCTGAATTCCTTTCTGCTCTTTAATTCTGTCCCTCTCAAATTGCAACGACTTAATCGCCTTCATATTTCAAGATCCCTGATCGCATACTGTAGCTGCGACAATAAACCCGCCTTCTGTGACTGCACGTACAGCCTCCTTAATGCACCAAGTTAGTTGTCTATGTGTCGTTTGAGCAGCACAAAAATTATACGTAAGCAGAATTTTCCATCCAGTTTTTATACCACTTATCGTAAAGACGAGTGCGTGGTCGGCGTACTTGGAAGTACGGTTCGTGTCCCAGTTTTCGAGTCCAATAACTTTATCTTTTTCAGCGCAATATTGCAGGTGAAGTTTTAGGGAAACTTCGTCGCACATCAGCACGCAAGCCTTGTCCAAATCGTCGACCATACGGTCTGCTGCTTCCTACAAACAATTTTTTATTGTTTTTGTAACGCCGCAATCCAAACGAATCTGAGTTAGTACCTGTCGAACTCATCTTGGAGTCGGAATTGGCAAAAAAATACATAGATATCTATATGCAGATGCTGATCTCTTGTAAATTGAGAGACATAAAAGCCTTTCATCCGGCATAGATCGTCGACCATTTTTTGTTCTATTGGAATTTCGTACTATCATGCTAACGAAGTGTCTCTGAAGTGTTGTCAGTTTTTCTGAATTCAAGTTAAATTTTTGGGCCTGTACAATCGCCAAAATTTTCATCATTCGATTTGCGTACCTATATATTAATTAGTTATAAATTTTAACTATAACTATAATCTAGTGTGTACGGCCCTTTTCACGAGCAGCGTGAATGTATTATGTATATATTTAGTGAGGTATGTCTAAATTTTTTAAATATATTATATACACTAGGGTGGTCCAAAAATGCATTGCAAAAATTTTTGTACTCTAGAGGCAAGACCCCCCCCATCATCATGGCTTATTATTGCCATGGTAACGGATTGTCGCGTCGTATTCCTGGTAAGTGTCATGGCGCAAGCGCAGTACGTCTACATGCCAAAGTTAGGATCACGGTTTCCGGAGAAACAAGATCCGTATTTTTTCGGAATTCCAATATTAAAACGTAACATAACTTTTCAAAAAATTTTTCATTGTTTTAATAAATGTAACCTATTTAAACATTTTGTGATTATTTAAACAATTAGTTGTTGTTTATTTTCAAATTTTTTAAGAATCGAGCCAGAGATGTCCCTTTTTCTCAAATTGTTATCCTATGCTACTTGTTGTTGAATATTTACATAACTTTGATACTTTTCTACTAATGTTTAACAAATTTGTATTTATTTTAACAATTTGTATTTGCTCAAGCAGTTGTTTTCCGAGAACTTTAAAAAAATAATATAAAATAGAACACGTGCAATTATTATTCTGACTTTATTGTGTATAGAAAGAATATATTAAGCATTTTTTAATTGTATAAACAAATATAATGGCTGGATGCCATGAAAACATTTGACAATCAGTTCCAAATAAGTGAATAGCGGATCCAGAAAATTAGTATCGTGGTAGGCACTAAGATTTCATGAGAATATTTGACAATCAGCTCGAAACAAATGAATAGCGGATTCAGAAAGTTAGTATCGTAGCAGGCAGTAAGATGCCATGAAAATATTTGACAATCATTTCGAAACAAGTGAATACGCCTGATTTTGTTTTCTTAAGTCATGAAGTACCCCTATGAAAAATGTGGGTAAAACATATGTTGAAGAAGACAACATTAGCATTTTTTTTCCTAAAAAATTATATGCGTATCTCTAAAACATAACCTCAAAAAAAAGTTGGAAATTTTTAAAACCTTTTTTTACCCCTATTTTTTTAAGAAATTAAAATTTTTTAAATTAGTCTTATGGGTGCCTATAACGTATATTTCGAACGTCAAAATCGTTTTAGTCGTTTTCGAAAAAAATTACTTTTTGTAACGCATGCACGAAATGTTCGCTTTTTGAGGCATGTATTGCGTGCGGGAAGTGAGCGATTCCAAAACCGTGGTAAAAAGCAGTTATAAAAATACTTTTTCTAGCTGCTGCGCTTGCGCTCTTTGAGCAAGATTACTTTTTCCAGCTGCTGCGCTTGCGCAGCTCGAGCCAGAATACTTTTTCTTGCTGCTGCGCGTGCGCATTTCGATTCAGATTTACTTTCCAGGGCTGCCGAAATCATAACCTCACTTCATTATGACTTCATGCTTGAGAGACTGATTGCGAGTAGTGAATAGTGATTGGACAAACTCGAAGTTTTAAGTTATTATAAATGACTGATATTACCATAAATTACCGATAAATTACCGAAAATTTCCCAAAATTTTAGAAATTTTTGGATACCTGAAATTTCAGGTAATTTAGCAATTTCCCATAAATTTCCAGAAGTTTTGGAAATTTAGCAGATTTCCATAAATTTCCGGAAATTTTCAAATTTTTTTCAAACAGCTTTGGATACCTGAAATTTCCGGTAATTTAGCTTTTTTCCATAAATTACCGGAAATTTAGAAATTTCCCATAAATTTATGGAAATTTTTGGATTTCTCTCAAAAAGCTTTGGATATTATATATAAATTTCTGAAAAATTTGTTCTTGTTTCTCATATCAAAAATTTCCTGCATTTGTTACGAAAAATATCGTGTGCAACAGGTGTTGAAAGTAAACAGTTGCAACTCTTGTGAAGTTTGCTGTACGAGCCAGAGGGGAGTCGAAGGGGAGTTGCAGGCGAGTCGTAGGCGAGTTGGAGGCGAGCAGAAGACGAGCTGTAAACGAGCCGAAGAAGAGCTGGAAACGACCCGAAGATGAGCCGATGGCAAGTACTACTTTCCGCACTTGTAGCACAATATACTATTTTTTATTTTACTTTACCCCTCCATAACTCCCCTAAAAATAAAAGTTGCAGGTTATCCTTCGGAGGAATGTTACGTCACATGGATGCCCATCTATGGTGTTAATATGAAATTGATACTTGTGGGGGCAACTTGTGCATGCTTACCCCCATGGGCTCTTTGTTTATTTAATGTTATGTAGTTGAAATGACCAAACTCATAAGTTAAGATTCTATTACTGAATTTCAATTTGTTTCTCAAGCAATAGAAGGAGGTCTAGAAGGAGCCATGCAAAAAATAACATTAGGTATCAAAATACAGACTTCACACACTTTCCCCTATTCCCCTTTTTTTACAGCACTCCTCTTTTTTCTGTATTTAAGAAAGTTCCCCTTTTTTCTCGGTTTTTTACCTAAATACGAACCCAATGACAAAATTCATGTATTTTTTGTTGAAAGTTCATTCTTTTTCATTGAAAAATCTACTATTATATTTTTGGTTTAAAATTAATCACTTTTGGTTCAAAATATCACTATTTGGTGGAAGATTTAACCATTTTTTTTTTAGAATTTGTTCTTTTTTTTGATTAAAAATGATTTTTTTTAATGAAAATTTTATTATTTTATTTTTGGGTTGAAAATTCAACTTCCTGGCTAACATTTAAAATACTTTCCTAAACATTCATTCTATTGGTTAAAGATTGAACTTATTTATTAAAAATTATTTTTTTCATTTGAAAATTTAACTATTCCATTATTGGTTGAAAATTCAACGTTTTTAGTTAAAAATCCAACATCTTGGTTGCAAATCTGTGTATTTTGTTCTAAAATCGTCTTTTTTGTTACAAAGGTAATCTCCTCGATTAAAAATTCAACTAATTGGTTGAAAGTTGAGCAAAAAGTTGGATTAAAAATTCTTCCTTTTGGAAGTCTTCTAAAAACTGCGTCTTTGTTGGCTTAAATATTCGATTATTTGGTTAAAAATACATCTGTTTGTGCTCAATGTTTTATGCAATCGTGAAAATTTCAGAATTCAACATATTTTAAGCTATAATTTTTATTGCTACACTTTATATAATTTCCTTGATAGAACTAAAACTGAAAGTCATCAATTTAAACCAATTTTTTTTAAATTGAAATAATTTTTTGAAAAATGGATTTCCTAAAAGTTTTCCAGTAACTTTAATAATTATACAAAATTAATAATGTGGAATTTTATCCCTTTAACTCAAAACGAAATATTGGGGTAATAAGTTTTTTTCAATTTCTTTTCTTGTCGAGTCAAATGAGACAAATGTTCAAATGGATGTTTACTGAAGTCTAGAAATCCTCGAGCAAATTAATAGCTACTCTTGTTATCAACAAATATTTTATAAAATATGAATTTGTTTATTAAGGTTGTGTTTTCGCTGAGTAAGCATCAAATTCATATTTCATGAAATATTATCCATACAAAGTTCGATATGGGTAAATTGGAAAACTGTTTTTATCCAATAAATGTTTACGCTTGTTGATATGTTTCACATTCTGCATTAAACAAAATTGCGGAAAAACACATATGTGACTCATATCGTGACGTAACTAATTTTCAGACAATACAATAATGTAAATATGGTGATTTTTCCAAATTTGTATTATACTTGTATAATTTTGTATATATATTTATATAGTATCTACGTAAACATAAATGAGCATTTTACCAGTTAGTTGATAATTATAATTGAAATCATGCATAAGCTTCCACACACGAACTCTTTTTTATTATCCGACATTTCCATGACATTTTTTTTTCTTCTTTGAATTAAAGAAAGCATTTCTTAGGAACTATATTTGTTCAAAAAAAAAAAAAAAGAAGATCCTTCAGACTCAAATGAAGCACTGGCTAATATTTAAGAAAGAATGTAATTAATCTCATTATTTTAATGCAACAAAATTATTTCTTGAAATCAAATAAGAGTTTTTTTTAATGTACTCTCTTTTTACTAACTACTAATGAAATTCGACTAGTGCAATTAGAGAAAAGTGAGCCAGCAAAATTAAGTATCAAATTACTGATTTGATAGTGCAAAACTAGTAATTGCTTTGTGAAAATATATTATTCTAGTTAGGTCTTTAATATATTATTTAAAATTGGCACATAAACTGGAAACGTAACAAATAGATAAGGTCAATAAAAGAACGCGCTTGTGTGACATTTTCACCTTTATTGAAACAATGTGAAGGCAATATTGTAAAACTTGTCAACAGGCTACGGCAATTCCATCAATTCATGCTCACAAATTATTTCGTGAAAAAGAAAATGAAAAACAAAATGAAAAAGAAGAATTATTCACATGCTTAATCAATTTCAGCTTACTTTATTTCCGTACAAAAAAAAATTAAGAGTAAGTTTATATAAGGTTTATTTTTATTTTATGAAATGTTTTAATTATTTTGAACCGTTTTATATCGAAAAGAAAAGTTAATTAATTAATTAGTAACTGCCATCACTAAAGAATTAGGCAGTATTTTCACAAGTCGCCTTTTGTTACATAAACTTGCGAGTTTTCACCTTTTTGTGCTAAAATATCACTATTTTATTATTCAAACACTCAGTCACTCACTTTTTTAAAATGATAAATATATTGTCAATAACTTTTTTATTTATTTGTACGGAGGTGAAATCACGTTTGGACATCAAAATGATTACAAATTATAAATTTTTTGACATGACAAGTATTTCAGTAATAATTTAAAAGGTCAAGGAAATCCTAGTGGTATTGTGACAAATCATGAAAATCTGCCTTGAAAAATGTTAAAACTAAAAGAAGTTAATTCCAATCAAAATTGGCCTTTAATTTGAAATGAGTTCATTAATTTTGAAGTTCTTTTTAGTTAAAAGAAAAAATTATATGAAAGAAACAGTTTCTTCAATCAGAAACAAAAATCCTTTGAATTCACAATAGATGTAAAATATTTTTTCCTCGCTTCCAGGATCCGAAATCCGAAGCTGAAGATGCATTGACAAATTTCACCCTGACAAAACAAATATTCATTTTGTGTAGCAGCTGTAAATATTTTAACATCAATTTTACAAATTATACAGTTTTACGCAATGCACAAGATAAGATGTCCTACTTCTTTTACGACGCGACGCCTGTTTGTAATAATTTCAATGTCATGCACTTCAATTACTTATCAATTGGTGCCTTATAATCTACAATTTTTTTAATTGTAACCGTGAAATATGATCAAATTTTCTCTACATTTATTGTAAACGTTCTTAATTTGCAGTAGTTTGATTTGGAAGAATTCTAATTTTACATTATTTCAAATTGAATTTCGAATTGCTTAATTTAAAATATATTGCTTAAATTCGGAAGTTAAGCTGAGTTTTTGGGTTAAACAACGATCTCAGCTTAACCTCAAAATTTAATGAGGCTTAAAGATCAAATTTAAAGCACAAGCAAAAAAGTTAGCCAATTCTGAGAAAATAGGACGAGAATATTGAGATTAAAATTTTATAGGTTTTCAAAATCAGCTTTGGGTAGCGACATAAAATAGAATTTAAAATTGTTTTCCCAAAATGAATCTTGCTTTCGAGATTGAGTGGCTCACTGAGAGTAAAGAAGGATTGATCCAAAGAAATTATTCTGTTCCGAGAAAATCATGATTGGATATCGCAATATCACAGTATGGCAGACAATTTCTTAGCTAAAAATCCGAAAAAAAATAAGTAGATATATCTATTTTTTGCATTACATGATAATACTTTCAAGAAATTTTGATGCAATAAACCCATTTAGATCAAAATCTTGATAACCTAGTTCTGTGCTGCCACTTTTCAATCATACATTTTTACAAAGAATCACCATTTTTCCAGTGTTCTACTTTATTGAAATTTACTGCATTTCATTTCATTTTATTTCTGATTATTTTAATTGCAAGAAAAATCAAATTTCTGAAAAATGGGGAATGTTTATTTGTTTAAAAATATATTTATTTTTAAACCTCAGGAAGCTGAAGTACAATTTTATACGCATCGCATTATATTATTTGTAGGAAAGCTTCTCGTAACATATATGTTGAATTATTTATGATAAGAAATAAGAAGGTGAAAGTTTTGACACACACATTTGCTCAAGAATTTTGTCCCGTTTTTTGTGTGCTATTGTCTCAAATTTATTATGTTTAAACATGTGAAATAAGAGAATTTGTTTGAAATAGTTATAATTCTAGAATCAAACTCATACGGCAACATCCATTGAAAAAGTTTAGCAAAAAAAATTAAATTCAAGACATTAGAAGCAAAGACAGAAAAGAGTTCTTCAAACATTAAGTAGTAATAAATGAATATTTTTTCCGCAATTCCACAATCTTTGTTTATTCTTCTCCGCTCGTCTCTAACGTGAAAGAAGACAAACACTTTCGTAACTTCTTGAGACGAAAATGAATATTTTCTATATCATCATGCTTCAATTGTATCTGTCAAGAATTTTCATATTTAATAACTGCATTTATTCAAGAAGTTTTTAATTCATCCTAAAAAGCTGGACTACCAACGGCAACTTGTTTTTAATGAAAAATGTTAATTTTAATGATTAAAATTACTTTTCGAATAATATGCAATGTTAAAATCATTTATCCTTTTATCCGAAAAAATGAGCATTGAGAATAAGAGATTACCTCTGTAACCAAATTAGTCTGGATAACCTAAGATTACTCCGGATTACATAGGATTACTCTGGATTACATAAAATTATGGTGGATTACTCCACATAAACTAGATAGTTAAATTTTCAGTTCAAAAATAAATATTTACCTAAAAAACAATGATTTTTCAATAAAATAGTTAAATATTCAAACAAAGTGATGAATTTTCAACTAAAATGAAGAATCTTCAAAAAAAATAGTGACTTTTTAACAATACTGTGGAATTTTCTACAAAGTAGATTAAATTTATCCAAAAGAGACGAATTCTCAACAAAAAATGTAATGCATAATTGATATTTCAGCCCAATCAAATTTTAATTTTAAATAAAAGCCTAGTTGAAGTCAACCAAAAAGACGAATTTTCAACAAAATCTTTTCATTTTTCAAACAAAAAGGATACTTTTCAACAAAATTGTTTTTTTTTTCGAAAGAAAGTGTTAATTGTCAACCAAATCCTTGAATTTTCTAACAAACTAGTCGAATTTTTAACCCAAAAAGGCGAATTTTTAGCACATCCGTTGAACTTTTAACAACAACAAAAAACAAGACTTTTCCACAAAATTGCTGAATTTTCTTCAAAGTAGAATATGTTTTAACGGAAGAATTGAATTTCCACCAAAAAAATACAAGTTTAACTGAGAAGATTAGTTTTCTACAAAGTAGAATAATATTTATCCAAACAATTGAATTTTTAACCAAAAATGTAAATTTTCACCCGAGAAGAATAATTTTCTACCAAAAAAAGACGAACTGAAAAATAATACATGAATTTTTAACCAAGCAGTTGAATTTTCAACTAAAAAGATAACTTTTCATCCAAACAGTTGAATTCTTAAATAAAAAATATAAATTCTCTACCAAAATGAAGCACTTACATTTTCATTGTACAAAAAAAATTTACAAAAATATCGAATATTCAGCAAAATAGTCCAATTTTTAATCAAGGAGATGAATCTTCAGCTAAAATTACTCTTCGACGGAATAGTTAAATCTACATTTAAAAAATTAATAAATTTTCAACCAAAAAGCAACGAATTTTTAACAAAATAATTCAATTTTCAAACAAAGAGAGGAATTTTTAACTAAAGCCAAAACAACTAAAAAATGAATTTTTAACAAGTAGTTCGAATATTTACCAAGTAGTTGAATTTTCAACCAAAAAGATTAATTTTCTACCAAAAACGACAAATTCTTAACGAAATAGATGAATTTTCAACAAAATAGTTAAATTTTCAACCAAATTATTTTCAACTGAAATCAAGAATCTTCAACCAGAAAAATAAATGTCTAACAAAGTAGTTCAACCAAGTATTATTATTTTAAAAAATAAATCTTTTACAACAAATAGAATATTCAACAGAATAGTCAAATTTGTAATCAAGGAATGAATTTTCAACTAAAATGAAGAATCTTCAAGTGGAATACTTAAATTTTCAGTTGAAAACGAAATAATTTTCAATTAAAAAAAGGTTTTCAACGATATGGTTAAATTTTTGAGCAAATAAATAAATTATTCGATCAAATTAGTTAAATTTTCAATCCAAAAAGACGAATTTTCAACAGAAAAATTGTATTTTCAAACAAAAAATGACTTTTCAACAAAATTCTTAAATTTCCTACACATTAGATTAATTTTTCACCATAAAGTTGAATTTTCAACCAACATCGTGAATTTTCAACGAGGAGATTAATTTTCTACTGAAAAAGGCGAATTTTTATCAAAATAGATGAATTTCAACTAAAAAAGGTATAGATCACAAGTTAGTTGCTTGGATTACTTAAATAACTTCCAATTATCTGGATTACAAGTGGTTTACTCTTGATTACACTGGATTACTCCCAGCTATCTGGATTACAAGTTGATTACCCGTGCAGAAATTTCGCCGTGGCCCCTACCGGGCCCAGACTCGTTTATATCGGGCCCTGATGTAGAAATCGAATCAGGGCCAGACTCATAATGAAACACGTAGCCACAGTGGAGCCATGTCTAGGGGCCCGATCAAACGCCTGATGTGACCCCGTTCTGGCCCCTATTAATTACCCGAGTCTAGCCACATTATTGACTTTTTTATTAGGAATTAAAATCCATTAAAATAATTACAACACAATATTAAATAAAAAGCCAAATTAATAGAATTGAGCTTTATTTTGAATACACCTTAAAAATAATGAAAAATGGTTACTTTGACCTTTGCTTCCGATTACCGTCCCAGTCTTTTGCATTCCCGAAGACGGTGCTCATGTGGGACAGCACTTCCACTTCGGTTGCATTGAATTTATCTCGAACAAGATCTAGAAAGAAATATTTTAAAAGGTTCATGTTAGAACTTGGATCCAGTACAATACAATTAAACATACCATAAAATTTAATAATACCATACAAAATTGAATTGAATTGAAAAACAATTTTTTTTACTCCATTGGAAATAATGGCAACATACTCCTACAGTGCTGGCTGAATTTTGTATTATATAGTCTAGTAATACATTTTTTTCATCTTTACCTACTTCAGGAAAACCTGTAAATCTGAATTCGTAAAAATTTTA
This sequence comes from Andricus curvator, assembly GCA_932195095.1. Lineage (NCBI taxonomy): Eukaryota > Metazoa > Arthropoda > Insecta > Hymenoptera > Cynipidae > Andricus > Andricus curvator. Next base: position 188,607 of record CAKNYM010053048.1, on the reverse strand, counting down.
CTAATTGAATTATTAGTAGTGTGCTCAACTAATGAAATATTAGAATTTGAGTATGTCGCTAATGGAACAGTAATGACGTCACAGTTTCATATTGACCAATTCTTTAGTGATTTCCGTTACAAATCATTTAGCGAGCTCATTCTCTTATTAAAGTGAATGAAACAAGGTAAAATACATTAATTGTATAAATAATTATAATTTTTCGATTTTGAAGTTGATGTAGTTTACAGAAATAAAAACAAGCTAGGTTACGTTTAAATTTTCAGCATAGGGCCTTCTTATTTTTTTAATAGAGTTAAAAGTGTTATTACATCACGTTATTTTATCAAAATTTTATATTGTTGACTTTTCTTATCTTTATTGTTTTTCACTTTTGAATTAGAAAATCTTTTGCGTAAAATAAAGTTATAAAGTAAAAATAAGCTTCATTGATCCATTAAAATTTTATGATTGTAAAAAATTCTTATTTATCTTAACTTTGCTGAAACAATCAGAAGGCAATGTTTTTAAATTTGAGACGGGGTCACGTTCACTATTTCACAATATGACCTTCTTACTGTTTCAATATAGTTGAGAATATTACAACATCAAGTTATTGTATTGAATTTGTCTATTTTTCACGTTTTCCATCATTATAACCTTTTTTTTAATTATTATCATGGTGTCCAGCGACCTTGAAAACCTTAAAAACCTGGAATTCTCCTTGAATTTTTGTTGAACCTTGAAAACCTGGCAATCTCTTTGAATTTTTCACGAGAACCTTGAACTAAATTTTTTTTAAACAGGTGTTTTTATTGAAATGCGAAAAGTAATTTAAATCTTTTAGTCCATTATGAAAGAAACATCTCGTTCAGAAGAAACCTTGCTACTGAAAAGTTTTTTTATTTATCAAGATATAATTTATCTTTTACTCATACGCAATAAATAAAGAGGTTTCTAGGCATTTTTTGTAGACTTTACCAATTATTTTGTAGATTGCAATGAACAGACTTTAATATGCAGGGTTGCGACTTGACCGGGAAATTAACGGGATTAATTTTAATTAATTTAAAAAACCAGACATTTACTTCTGATCGTAGCAAAATTCAAGTTTTCATTATTTTGATAATTTTGGTCAATTTAGAAAAGTTGAAGATTCATCATTTTAATTTAAAATTCTTCTCTGGTTAAATATGTAACTACTTTGTTAAAAATCAATTTATCTTTTTTTTTTTGTGAAAATTCAACTGTTTGCTTGAAAATTGATATTTTGCATTTAAAAATTAAACTATTTGTTTGGAAATTTATGTACTTTATGGAAAATTCGTCTTTTTTGTAGAAAGTTTATCTTTATGGTTGACAATTCAGCTTTTTGGCACAAAGTTCAACTATTCCAGTTGAAGATTCATCATTTTAGTTAAAAATTAATCAGTTTGGTTGAAAATTAATTTCTTTAACTGTTCCATTTTTAGTTGAAAATTGATCTCTTCTAGTTCAAAATTCGAAAATTTGGACGAAAGTTTGTCTTTTCTAATTGAAACTTCAACTATTTCGTTGAAAATTCATGTATTTTGTAGAAAAATCCATTTTTTTTGTAGAAAATTATCTTTTTCTTTGAAAGTTAATCTTCTTGTTTAAAAATTCTTCTTTTCGGTTAACAATTCAAGTATTCCAGTTAAATATTTATAATTTTAGTTGAAAATTCATCTTTCAGGTTGGAAATAAAATTATTTGGTTGAAAGTTAAACTCTTTTGTTAAAAATTATTTTTTTTTTTTTTTTTGAAGATTCATCGTTTAAATTAAAAATTCATTTCTTTGATTGAAAACTGAGCTGTTTGATTGAAAACTTTTTTTTTCCTGCGGATGTTTTTCGTTTTTTTTTCTTCTTTAATTAAAAAGTCAATTATTTCGTTAAAAATTCATGTATTTTGTTAAAAAATTGTATTTTTTGGTGGAAAATTGATCTTTTTATTTTAAAATTAATCTTCTTGTTTAAAAATTCATCATTTTAGTTGAAAATTGATCTTTCTGGTTTAAAATTCAACTATTCCAGTTGAAGATTCATAATTTTATTTGAAAATTCATCACTGTGGTTGAAAATTGAACTATTTTGTTCAAAATCCGTTTTTTTTTTGGTTGAAAATTAATTTTTTCAACTGAAAGTTTAACTATTCCATTTCTTGTGAAAAATGAATATTTTTTTCTCTGTTCTCTGTTGTTGTGTTAGAGGATGTTTAGAATTAACTTCATGAATTGAAATAAATATTTGCGTTTTTTCTGGAAATATGAATGTTACTTTTAGTTGACCGGGAAAATTGAAAAACTTGACCGGGAAAAACCGGGAAATGACCGGAAATTTGAAATCGTCCGCCGAATCGCCACCCTGATATTGTGAATAATTCTATAAGTTTTTAATTTCGTCTCCGCTAATATTGAATGTTAAAGTATACATTTTTTTGTGATATTTAACTTACAAATTATAAAAATTATTAGTAACAGATTTTTCAAGGGTTTCACCACTCGGTTTTTTAGTGTACACCAGATTTCTAGGATTTTAAAATATTTCGAAGATTTGAAACGATTTCAAAAAGTTTAAAAACATTTTAGAAGATTTGAAAAGATTTCACTAAGATTTCAAATAATTCAGTGATTTCAACGAATAAAAAAGATTTCACAAACAAAGATTTAAGAAAAATTTCACAAATATTTGATAAAGATTTAAAAAATTTCACAAAAAATTCCCAAAGATTTCGAACATTTCATAAAGATTGCAAGAATTTCAAAGATTTAAAAAAGGCATGTACACCAAATTTCAAAGATTTCACAAGGATTTCGAACATTTCCAAAGATTTTAAAACTTTTAAACGATTTCAAAGATTTCGTTGACTTCAAATGAATACGAAAGATTTAACAAAGATTAAAGAAAGCTTTCACAAATATTTCACAGATTTCATAAATATTTCAAAAAATTTCAAGGATTTTAAAGTTTTCAAAGATTTCAAATGTTTTACAAAAATTTGAGAAGATTCCAAAAGATCTTGCAGAAATTTCAAGATTTCACAAAGATTTTAAGTACTTCAAGAGATTTCAACGAATTCACAAAGATTTTAAATATTTCAAGGTTTCCAAAAACGACTTATGTTCGCAAAAAATTAAAAATTTGTTTATTTATGGTTCTGCCTTCTTTAGAAATTATTGACCATTAAAAAATGAAATTGCTCATTTTTTTACATGTATAACAAACGGTTATTTTATTATTTAATGTAAAAAAAGAAAACCTGGAAAAACTTGACTTCTTGACCTGGAAAACCTGGAAAATACCTTGAATTTCGTTCCTAAGAATCGCTGGACACCCTGATTAAATTCCTTTCGAAGTAAATTTATTTATTCATATCAAGCAATAAGTTTCTTTCTACTATTGAATTGGAAAATATCTTGACTAATAGAATTAATCATTTCCTGCTAACCTTTGGTGGCGCAATTTTTTCGAATCGAATCTATAAAATTTCACTAGTGATTAGTTGAATTTTGAAAATTTTTGAAATTTTCTCGTATGTCGAACAATTTTTTATTCATAGCCTTATAAACAATATATTTTTCATAAATCTACGCTCACTTCTATTACCTAATTATAATTATATTAAAAAATCTATAAACAAAAATAAAAACTTTGGCATAAAACATTTTTTCAAAATGTACCCGAAAAGTAAAGTGCGCAAAATTTTATCAAAACATAGGAAAAAGGGTAAATACCAGATCAAATACAGTATGAAAAAATTAAAATTCCTTCAAAATTTGGGGTCAAAATATATAAAAGATTTTCAACAAACAAGATTAATTTTCTAACCAAAAAGACAAATTTTCAACAAAATGCCTAAATTTTCTACCAAATAGTTGAACTTTCAACTTATAAAGAATACATTTGTAGCCAAAAATTGAATAGTGAAATTTTCAGATGAAAAATTAACTTTTATTTTCGAAAAACAAATTTGGAAGAAAAAGTTGGATTCTAAACCAAATAGTGAAATTTTTAACCAAAACAGATGCATTTTCCAGCATGGAAAATGATTTTCTACCAAAAAACACTAATTTTCAACAAAATTGTGGAATTTTAAATCCAAAATGACGAATTTTCTATAACGCGGTAGAATTTTCAACCCGAAAATATGATTTACAAAAAAAGTTAATTTTATTGACAAAAAAAAATAATTTTCAACCGAATAGATTAATTTTCCATCAAATTGTTAAATCCTTAACCAAACCAGATTAATTTAAAAGCAAATCAATTTTTAATAAAGAATACCAATTTTAAACAAAAAATAACATATTTACATTGTTAGTTAAAAAAATAAACTCCACAAAAAACAAATTTTTAATAAATTATTTACATTTTTAAACAGAGAGAGGAATTTTCAACTAAAATTATGAATCCTAAAAAAAAAAATTTTCAAAAAGAGTTCAAACTTAAAGATGATATTTGAGCATGGAAGATTAATTTTCTACCAAAAAATACGAGTTTTAACAAAATACTTTGTTTTTAAACAAAATTGTGAAATTTTCAAGCCGAAGTACGAATTATCTATAAAACGGTTTAATTTCAAACCCAAATGTATGATTTTTTAACAAAAAGTTAAATTTGTACAAAAATAATTTAATTTCTAACAAAAAATTTAATTTTCAATCTAATAGTTTAATATTCTACCAATTTTCAACAAAAAATGAAATATGTTTATTTTTATTGAAAAAAAAATTCAATAAAATATTTAAATTTGCAACCAATAAACCATAAAGATGATTTGTTAACATGGTAGATTAATTTTCTAAAAATGGAATAGTTCGATTTTCAGGAACTGAATCTTAAAATAAATATGACTTTTCACCAAACTGGTTCAAGTTTCAACCAATTTGTTGAATTTTCAACAAAAAAAGATAAATTTTTAACCAGAAAGATCAATTTTCCAGCCAGGAGATTAAAAAAAAATATGATCTTTTGACAAAAAAGTTGATTTATTGCTTAAAAGTTGAATTTTTATAAGATTAATTCAATTTTTAACAAAAATATTAATTTTCAACAGAATAGTTTATTTTTCTACGAAATTGCTGAATCCTCAACCAAACTAGTTTCAACCAATTCGTTGAATTTTCAAC
>CAKNYM010053048.1:162174-183469 GCA_932195095.1 Andricus curvator | reverse complement strand
ACTTAAAAGTTAAATTTTTATAAGATTAATTCAATTTTCAACAAAAATGTTCATTTTCAACCATAAATGGATGATATTTTAACCCAGAAAATTAATTCTCTAAAAATGATTCTCTAAAAATAGTTCAATGGATTTCAAGGCCTTTGGAAGGATGTCAAGGTTTTCCAAATATTTCAACTAATTTTGAAAGATTTCATCGGTTTTCAAGAGATTGAGAAATATTTTCACTGATTTCAAGGAATTTCGAAACATTTCGAGGAAGTTTAGAGAAATTTACAGATTTCCAAACATTTCCGGAATTGTAACTAATTCCAAGGGATTTCAAAATATGTCAGAAATTTCAAGGAATGTTAAAGAATTTTATAGTGTATTCAAGGATTTCAAGATATTTCTAGTGAACTTGGGAAAATAATCAAATTAAATTTGAAGAAATGTTTAGCGATTTCAAATATTTCAACGTGTTTTAAGGTATTTGAAAAAATTTCTCAATCACTTTAGAGATTTATAGGTATTTAAATGGTTTTTCTAAAGAACTTTAATGAATAAGTTTAATTTAGTTTCAATTTCAGCGAATTTACATGGTTTATGGCGATTTCGTCAGATGTCATACAAATTTCACGGAAATTTAAAGATTTTTAATTATATCAGGAATTTTTAAGGCATTGTAAAGGATCTCGAAAAAAAGATTTAAACGGTTTTTTCGGATAGCTTTTATGAATAGATTTAATTTAAAAAGTGATATTTAAGGGCTTTCAGATGATTTGCACTTTTTACATTCTCATCATAATGAGAAGGTATTAGTTTCATGTGAAAACTGACTATCGTGGATTTCTTTCAATCTCCACTTTTCGAAACCCCCTGAATCCGAAAAAACAGGTTTTGCGATGGAGCCTGTCCTTCTCAATTGTTGTCGTCCTTTTTGTCTATCTACCATATTACTTTTAAAAGCCCAAACGAATTAGATTGCCATTTTTTAGATTTAAAAATAGGTCGCCAAAATTATGAAAAATCAAAATTTCCATTTCTTGCTCAAACTATGCAAGATACGAAAAAATATGAATTGACAAAAATTGTGCAACAGAAAACGATTAACAAATGTATTATTAATCACTTTATGACAGGATGCGTAGTTGTTGTCTCAATCGTAAAAAAAAAAACATTAAAAAGTAAATCAAATTTTTGCAATAAGGACACAAAGTGCAAAACAAAATTATAGGAGAAAAGTTGTTTACCCCAAGAAGAATGACAAATTTTGTATTCATAATTTTTTGATGGGATACTCAGTTTTTATTTTAATCCTGAGAACTAACATTAAAATTTTTATTTTTATTTTGGAAAAACGAAACAAGGTACAACAACAAATGACGCGAATGTTGTTGGCCCAAAAAACAGTCCAGGTATTGTGAACACATCTTTCTCAAATGAGATGTATTTTGAACACCTAGATTACCAGATTTACTTCTTAGGATAACTAGATTTCCGAAAACTCATCAGAGTGTCGTAGATTTTAGTTATGAATACAACTTTCTCGTAAAAGAAGTATTTTAAACACATGGAGTACCAGGAATACTTCTTCGAATGACTAAACCTTTGCAAACTCATCAGGGTGTCTTTAATTTCAGTTCTGAACACAAATTCCTCGACGAAGATGTATTTCGAACACCTGGCCTGCCTGGTTTACTTCATAGAATGACTTGACTTAGGTGACTTGAATTTCAGTTGTGAACACACCTTCGAAAAAACATTTGAAGAACCTAATATTTCTATGTTAAACACAACTTCCTGGGGGATGATCTATTTTGCCCACGAGGACTACCAGGTTTAATTCTTAAAATGAAAAGACCTTGGAAAAACGGTCAAGAAATCTTAAAGGTCTGTTTCAAACACCGGGATTTCTCGGTTTACTTCTTATAATGACAAGGCCTTGCAGAAATGGTTGAAGAATCTTAAATTTCTATGCTGAACACAACTTCCTCGGGAAAATTAATTTTAAACACCTGGACTACCTGGTTCATTTCTTAAAATGACAAGTCCTTGGAAAAATGATCAGCGTGAATATAATTTCAGTTCTGAACACACCACGAGATGTTCGAAAAACCATCAGGGTGATTTAAATTTAAGTTATGAACACAACTTCCTGTTTTATTTTTTATAATAACGAGACCATGGAAAGACGGTCGACGAATTTTCAATTTTTCATTCTGAATACATCTTACTCGAGGAGGATGTATTTTGGACACCTTGACTGACAGGGTTTTTTCCTAAAATGACGAGAGATACAGAAAACCAGCAGGATGATTTAAATTTCAGTTGTCAACACAACTTCCTCGAAGAACTTGTATTTTTAACACCTGGACTTCCAGGCTTACTTCTTAGAATGAGAAGACATTCTGAAAATTATCAGGATAACTAAATTTTAATTATAGATGCCACAGTTGTCGATTTTCGGAGAACATTGATTTCCGCTAATTTCAATGTCTGCAAATCGATGATCGATCCTTGATCGAGATTTATTGACATTCGCAAAGAAACATTCACAAGCTCAGTACTTATAAATTTTAATACACGGTACTAAGTAAATTATTTTTCTGTTTAATCCAAACAAAAATTTAATTCTAAACGGTTTCATTGATCACCATTCAGGTGAGATGATTAAATAATTTCATAATGTGCTGATAGTTGAAATCATATCACAAATTATTGATCTCGAAATTTCAATCAATGTGATCATGAATAGAGATAACAAAACGTTGCTACCTGGTAGTTTTGTGTGATACATTTATTGAAATGCTACATTTTTCAGGATAGCTGAGAATGAAAATTAATGCAAAATAAAGACACAAATATTAAAGGAGTCATGAGAAAGGTACTTTATTTTGCAATATCTGAATAAACAGTCCCGGACTTTTCGATAAAATGATCTTCAAATTGGATAACTCATTACAAGATAAATAATTATTACTATATATATTTTTGAATTGGAATCTTTGGAATGATAATATTATTCTTGAAATGAAAGGAAATAATCCCACAGAGAAGAAACATGTTCTACGTTTAAAAATATTGAATAAGTAAATTTGTTGAGAACAATGAGAATTCGTCTCGTTTATTTATCAGTTGCTATCTGTTATACATTTGATATAATTTAAAGTTTAAATCAGTCTAATCAATGCATCTAAATACCGAAAATGTAGGAGATGTCTCGAGAGACCTCTGCCAAATTTACTAAGCTTCAATTGAAAAACGAAATTTGAAAATCGGTTACCCAGAAAAAAGTTAGCTTTACATTTAAGAAATTTTTTCTATTGCTACGTTTTTCCGTTTACTAATTCGATTGGTTAAAATATTCAATGATTTGACAGTGGAAAATAACTATTTGTCCAACCAAAATATCACTGCAAAAACAAATTATTATTTCAAGGCTAGTTTCAGGTATTACAATAGGACTAAAAAACATTCTCGTGTTGTACTAAAATGATACCACTTTTGGGAACCCAGATTAATTGGCTTTAAATTGAAAATAACAGCATGTAAAGGGTAAGAATTCATTGAGGGCTGTATATGTAAATTGAAAAAATTGTATAGAAGTGAGTAACTTGTAAAATAAAAATGTTCAATAAAAGAACTCCATTGTGTAACATTATCAGCTTTATTCAGACAGTAAGAACGCGACATTGTAAAACTTTTCAAAAGACAAGGTCACATACACGAACGCCAAAAAATGAAGAAACAAGATTTATTTACACACCTGATCTATTTTACCTTACTCCGCTTACATTAGAAATAATCGCTTTGATACTTGTACACATACAGGAAAACCAAGAAATTCCATCGAAGATAACAGCACGCACCTGATAAGCGTCACCTACACAAGTTTATATTGAAAATAAGCGACGAAAAAGTTAATTCAATAATTAATAAATGAAATCACTAAAAAATTAGTCACTAATTTTAAAAACTGCGTTCAGTGAAATAAAATTACGAATTTTTTACGATGCCATTAATGAAATCTCTACATATTATATTGTATTATTCAAACACTCGATTATTGCTGAGTGATCAACTTGTTCTCACTGTGACAAAAAATTTGTATTTCACAATTTTTTGCTTAGCTATAATTTTCTTAAAAGGTTCAGTATATAGTTGAAAAAATCTGTACATTTAATGATTTGTAGTTGAAATCACCAAAATACAGGATTGGTTTACTGAATGCAATTAACAGTTTTCAAGAATTTTTCTTGAGACTCCCTATATCTTAAATTTGGAAGTTGCTTTTTGAAAACATGTGATAAATTAACATGTCACTCTTTCGAATCAATCGATTCGATTCAGCTTCGCGAATCTTAAGAGATGTTTTTTTTTTCAATTATCTACATAACATGATTTTTAAAGGGTTTCTGGTATCTCCTGAACAATTTCAATTTTCTCAGTTAGGCTCTTATGGGTAGACACCCTTCAGTTTATGTGCATATTTGTCATTTTACAAAAAGTTACAAGAAAATGGAGAGTGGTCGGAGGTTACAAAAAAACCGGGGACAGTCAAGTGCCCCCACTTGACCGTGCGTGATGTTTTTTTCTTCTTTGGGGGGTCCAAAATTATTTGAAACCCGATCATGTGATTCAAGGACCCTACCACATGGCAAATATCCGTTTCCAATCAGCACGCGTAGATCTGGCCCGACCCCGATACTAACATTTTCAAGGAAAGCAAATGTAGTTTCCTTATTTTGAGTATGCTTTACACAACGCTTACGTGTCTCAACTCCAGCCCACCATCTAAACCTAGACAAACATTGTTGTCAATAACGCGACAATTGCTAGCATATATACAATCAGAAATATTGAAAATCTTATCAGTTATAGTGCGACAAATTCATTGAAAATTTATCTGTTTCTGTGAAAATGAAGACCTATATCTGTACTCCACTCGCTGTTATAATATGTCTTAATTATGTTCGTAAGTAGAATATAATATAATACCTATATTCCAAAATTCGTTTTTTGTAATACGTATGCAATTCAAATATGCATTCTCCTTGGAAAAAGTTGAAAGATATGTCACTTTCATTGTGCTTATGCCATTCTACTGCGTCATTATGTATTTAAGGAAAACAGTTTCTTACCAAGTGTTATAAAATAATGCCTTATAAATGATGTTTCATTTTTTTTTTGTTTTTTTTTTGACAAAAAAATTTGAATCCAATCTTTTTGCATTCATGTTTTTTTTATAAAAAATGTAGTTCTACTGTTTTCTGGCCCACATCATTCTGTAGACACATATCTAAAAAACAATGTTCTTTCACCATTTTTTAATTACTGCTACCCCCGAAATTATTTAACATTTTCAGATTGATCGGGCTTTGCACTATTTGCTAAATACACCCTTAGATATGGTTTGGTAGTGAAAATATCTAAAACCTTTAGTAAAAAGTTTCAATATGTTGAATGTTGGTTAAAAGTATAAAGTTATGTGATTTGATGAAACATTTATGAAAACTGTATAACCACGTTTCATTACATTTTACTATCGTTGAGTGTGATCGAAATCTTTACTCATAATGTTAAAGTTATCTTGGGTCACGCTTAGTTTTGCGAAATATAGAAAAAAAAAATTTTTTAATTAAGTTCTTCATGGGTATTTTTCTTCCAAATGATACAGCTTTTTCTGCGCATCAATTTCGAGGGCAGTCTAATTCATTTGTTGCATATTTCAGATTGCTTTAATACTCTTTCTTTTTAATTTTAGTAAATTTTAACAAAAAGCGGTTTCGTAGCCCATTAGGATGTTAATTTCTCCAGTACTTCCCTTTCCCACACTTACCGCTAATTCCCGTCCTCAATATCCCCTACCTAATTTTTCCTTCCCAATATCCCATACCCAATTTCCCTTCCCATAAACCTAAACTTTTTTCTTGCTACAAATGTGAAAAAAAATGGGCAATTTTTCTGTATAGATTTGAAGGTCGCTCTTTTTTTTGCAGAATCAAGTCCACAACCATCGAGCCCTGGTCTGGACAGCTCCCAAGTTCGTTACCATCCAGGTTTCTTTCCTGGTTCCAAGTTACTTGTACGAAAAGATGACTCCATTACTGACCATCCTAATAGCGGGCTACTTGTACACCGAGAAGACACAGGTCCAGATTCTAATTTTTATTTTTAGCTTCTTAAGTGGAGGGGGAATGTGACCTTTAGATCCGCATCCCCAAATATCCTCTGAATCCACACCTGGGGTTTTTTTATAAAGTAGTTACTCGAAGTAAAGAGCCTAGAAACACCTTTTAACGTAAACCAATCTTGGTCGAATTCTTAGTCGACATGTTCTTTTTATATCGTAAAAATTGGTTGAGATTTAGAAGAAAAATGCGGATTCTTCTCAAATTTTGAACTTTTCACCCACTTTTTACTTAGAAAAGTAATAAATAATGCAAATTAACAAACAATGAAAAATTTTGGTTGTGATTTCTCAGTTCTGGAAGTCTTAGTTAAATCAACTTTGTCAATGTCAACATTAGAAGGTTAAACGGAAATCTTATCAATCTTGATTAAAGACAAGATCTTAACTTTATGTACTGTACCCATAGCTAACAAATAATAAGTTTTTCCGTCAATTTCTGAAAAGATAGAGAATTTAAGGGCTCTAATTTTTCTGCTTCTCGCAAAACAATCTCAGTGTTCCAAGTTTTGGAATATTTAGGCGCAGAGGGTTTTAGGCGAAAAATCCCCTTGAACAAACGAGCTAATAAAGAATCATTATTCACTGAATTCAGTGAAACTATGGAGATAGGAGAACGCGCTGCATTAAGAGTTCCATATAAAGCTCCTTCTTCAAACCAATTCGACTAAAAAGAAAGAACCTGGCTAGCCTCACCAGTTAAAGGATCCCAATCTGCCGTGTTTTTAGGTATCCCTCTTTTTAAATAGGCCTCCCTGACAATTTGCCTGCAACCAGGGTAAGGTTTCTTGCTAAGGGTTGATGTAGAAACCAAAAAGAACAAACTAATTGCCTTGCCCTGGGTAAATTTCTTTAAGACTCTCAGAATTAGAAAAAAAGGTGGAAACGCATAAACAAAAAAATCAGACCAAGAGATAGTGAAAGCATTAATCCGGTAAAGCAAAACTCTTCACTATTTTTCGAAAAGCTAAATCCGCGGGCCCCCATTCAGTATCTACATTCAATTTTCTCGATTGTAAATCTGCTTCTTTGTTTTCCTTGGAAGAAATATATGAAGCAAAGATCCACAGGGATCTATCCTCGCGCCATCTCCAAATATCCCTAGCGATTCGAGTCAAACCTGCATACTGCAGTCCTTCCATCTTATTGATATGAGCGATTTCAGTACTATTATTATTATCAATTCTTAAAAGTAACTGGACCTGAGATAACTAGTATGCAAAATATTTTAACGGAAAAAGCAGCTTTTGATTCCAAGTAATTAATATGCAGGATTTGTTCTTCCTCTTTGCAAAAACCACCCACACTTTCACCCTTACAAAACGCATCCCAACCTGTTTATTACATATTCTATACCTGGACAAGCAGCCACAAGTGATCCAATGAGTTGAGCGAAACCTCTAATCTTGCAAAATTTTGCACTTAGAAATTGATCTATCAAGGTGATAAAATGAAACGCAAAAATGGAGCTCTTTTCCTCGGTATTATATTACCCTTCTTATGATTTATAATGAAATCCAAGGACTGTTACACTTTAATCGTTTGAGTTACATTTGACAAACAAGCCTCATGGTCTTTTCCTAAACGTAAAATATCATCTAGGTAAATCGAAGATAGAAAACCTTCGCTCCTAAAAGCGACATTACTGGCTTTAAACTTTTTGTAAAAACATACAGACTAGTACATAAACCAAAAGATAAAGATTTAAATTGGTATAGTATACCATCAAAAACGAATCAGAAAAATTTCCTACATTCAGCAACTACAGGAGCCAAAAGATAAGCATCTTTAAGACCTAAATTACACATGAAAGAGACTATTAGATTGTAATAGTCTAATTGCTGTTCTCAAGTCTTCTAACTTAAAATTCCCAGTATAAAGAAGATTGTTTAACTCCTTCAAATTTATAATCTTTTCGACCCGTCGCGTTTGTTAACTAAAAAATATCTTGACATAAATTGAGCAGCTTCTCGGCAACACGGTTCAACAGCACCTACAGACAGAAGCCCATTGACTGCACCTGAGTGTCATCGAAATTATCCCTGGACCAGACTGGTTCCAAAGGTGGATTTAACTGATTTGCAGTTTATAAAACTGGTATTTTATAGCCAGAAACGCACTCTAGAATCAAATTATCGTTTGAAAACTTTTCCCAATTTTTTAAAAATTTCTTTAGACGACCTGCTGTTCTTACCTTTAATTTTTGCGGGGATTCTAGAATCTCGATTGGTTCCGAGGCTTGGGCTGATTCTGTTGGAAGGGCATTTGGCCCTAGAAACAAGGGGCGTTCCAATTTATGTTTCTGGGACCCCTGAAATTCATTCTCTGATAAAGACCCATCCTCGAGTACCCTGTTCCTCTCGGGCATGGGTTCCGACTGTTTAAATAAGACGACTTGGGCTGCATCTTTTTCTTTGGCCTGGGATTGCTTTTTCAGATATTGCAAAATATAGTACAAATTTTATTTATCATGATTACTTTAATACTTGTTCCTGATTTTGCATTAAATTTTATACTCAGCTACCCTGAAAATTTTATATCAATTTAATAAATGTATATTATTACAATTCATAATATGCATTGGTATTAAAACAGAGGTATTTTCATTGTCTTGTTTTTATAACTGAAAAAGGGCACATCCTATACGAAAAGAGCAAAAAATTGTGTAATTATTCATTCTATTGCAATTTGTGTCGTTTTTCCATAAATTTAATATGTTCATTTTTAATGTTATTTTTGACGATTTGAACCAAAAATACGCATCCTAGCGTAAAGTGGTTCTAAGAAAATTGTTTAATGTAATTTCGGCGAAAAATTTTGTTGAATAAAATGTTATTGTAGCGTGTATCGTTTTTTCTAAAAGTTAATTTTTTCATTTTGAATGCAATTTTATAAAAAAAAGTTTATAACAAATTTGTAGATCTGTTTTGGTTGAACAACTTTTATCTTTTCATTTTCTTTCGTCTGTTGTGTGCTTTTTCCAAAAATCTAATTTTTTATTTTAATGCTATTTTTTACGATTAGAACAAAAACTACGCGTCCTATCAACAAATTATTTTTTATGACACATGCATGATTTCAGCCCTTTTCGACATCTATGAAGCGGGGCTATTGCTCTACTTTTTACTCCCTGGGGAGTAAAAAGTACTTTTTACTCCCTAGGGACTGAAAAGTGACGTCAGAGGTGAATAATGAAAATTATACGGCCATACCACGCTGAAAAACCCAGTTCTCGTCAGATCACTGAAGTTAAGCAGCGTTGGACGCGGTTAGTACTTGGATGGGTGACCATTCAAGAATACTGACATGAGTGCTGTTGGCACATCGTGGGTGTGGTGAGCCCACACTTGTAGTTATTCATAACTACAAGAAAAACCTAGAAACACTGCCCGAATCGGGTAGTGTCACGCCTACCCTGAAAGGGAAATGGTTTAATGGTATATATATATACATATTTACATATTTATGGCCAACGGCCATGCCACGCTGAAAAAACCAGTTCTCGTCAGATCACTGAAGTTAAGCAGCGTTGGGCGCGGTTAGTACTTGGATGAGTGACCATTCGAGAATACTGTGTGCTGTTGGCATATTATGGGCGTGGTGAGCCCACACTTGTAGTTGTTTATAACTACAAGAAAACTATCCACCTAGAAACACTACCCGAATCGGGTAGTGTCACGCCTACCCTGAAAGGGAAATGGCCTAATGGTATACCAGTAAAATTACCATAAATGACCGAAAATTGCCATAAATTTCCGCAAATTTATAGACATTTTAAAATCCAATCCAGCAACTTTTTATTGAATTTTTGATAATTTGGAATAAGCTAACATAAATTGCATGCTTATTTATTTAAAATCTAAGTCGCCTACGACTTGTACTGAAAACATACACTCGTCGAAAAATCACCTCTTCTCCCCCTAGGTGCATAATATACTATTTAACAAATTTGTAGCTCTTTTTTGGGTGAGCAACTTTTCTCAATTAATTTTTTTCATAGCTTGTGTCGTTTGTCCAAAAATTACATTTTTTGTTTCAATTTTATGTTTTACGATTAAAACAAGAACTGCGCGTCCTATCAAAAAGTGATTTTCAACAAATTTGTAGACCCTTTTTGAATGCACAAGTTTTGTCAATTCATCTTTTTTCGTATGTGGCGTCGTTTTTCCAAAAAATTGATTTTATTGTTGTTAATGTTATTTTTCACGATTAAGAAAAAAGTAGGAATTATTTTTGTGCTGACAAAATTTGAATCTTTGATTTTTCAGGAAAATTCGAAAAGTTGTTATAATAATCTTGCAGGGTTTTCAAAATGGAACGTTTTTCTTTCTCTGGCTTAAAATGTTCATTTTCGCTTGGTTTTTGGAATATTGTAAATGGTATTACTCCGGTAATTTTTTTTAATCAGCAATAGTCATTAAATACATTGTCCGCCTTTCTGAGTACTACAAATAACCGTCCATCAAAATTTTAATTCCTAAAAAAAAGTGGATTCAAAAATGTTTAAAATTTAATTTCTCTATTTTCAATGCTGTTTTTGACGAATAAAATAAAACCCACACGTCTTATCAAAAAGTGAATAATAACAAATTTGTGGATCTTTCTTGGGTGCACAATTTTGGTTGATTCATCTGTTGTCGCATCTTGCATAGTCTTACCGTAAAATGGAATTTTTGATTTTTCATTATTTTTGGTGTGGTCAAGAGTTGAATTTTCGATTTTCCAAGAAAATTCAAAAAGTTGTAATAATCTTGTAGGATGTTCCAAATGCAACATTTTTCTTTCATTGAGATTTTCTCATATCGTGCGTTGTTTCGCTTAAA
The DNA here is from genome assembly GCA_932195095.1 of Andricus curvator. Lineage (NCBI taxonomy): Eukaryota > Metazoa > Arthropoda > Insecta > Hymenoptera > Cynipidae > Andricus > Andricus curvator. The sequence goes on along the minus strand of CAKNYM010053048.1, from coordinate 172,474 downwards.
ATGTTCATTTTCATTTGTTTTTGGAATATTGTAAATGCTATAACTTTGGTAATTTTTTTTTATCAAAAAAAGTCATAAGAATACATTGTTCGCCTTTTTGAGTACTATAAAGAACCGTCCATAAAAACTGGGGGGTGAGAGATATTCTGAAAAAAATTCATCAACCACCCCAGTGTACACATATGATTTTTATCTTGGATACATAATAAAAATTAATAAGTTTTAATTGCAGTTTTTCAATCTATAAACCACAAACATTTTTCTAGTTCCAAATCAAAAATTTTTCCAAAATACTTCGTATCCGAAACTCTTCGTGGGAAATTTTTCTGCGTAGATTTGAAGGTCGCTCATTTTTTTCACAGGTTCAAGTCAACGACTGTCACGCCAAAACGTGCAGAGTAATCTTGCGGGCTACCAAAACAATAACCCACTATATGGGAGCCATAATCTCGAAGACAACCAACATGCTTATGGTTACCTACCGAGTGACGAGGTATCTCTCCTCAACCAACACAACGCAGGTTCAGGTACTAATTTTTATTCTCAGCTTCACAAGTGGAGGGTGGAATATGTCCTTTAGATCCCCCTCCCCAATATCCTCTGAATCCGCCCCCGGGGTGTTTTATAAAGTATTTACTCGAAGTAAACTGCCTAGGGGCCTATCTTAACATTAACCCTTCGAGGACAACGTGGGGTGTATGGCCACCCCAATGGAACAAAAAACGCATATTCGCTGTGTACAGGTTGCAGGAAGGCTTCCCGCTTTGATTACCTTCTCTTTCAGGATCACTGAAGCCCCTGACGCATTTTTTTGTTTTGTTTTTTTTCCTCTTTTTTTTTTTTTTTTTTTTTTTGATTCTAGGTATTTGGGATTGAATTCAAGTATTTCTCGAAACCCGGAAATGCGCCATTAAAAATTTAAACGCAAAAAACAGAGTGGGGTGTGCAAACACCCCAAGTTGCTCTATACGTCCCACGATTCCACGTTGTCCTCGAAGGGTTAACCGACCTTGCTCAAATTCTTAGTAAATATAATTTTTTGCAATGCAATACAAAATTGTTGGGATTTAGAAAAAAAAATTCAAAATTAAATCGATAGTTTTCTAGAGCCGCGTTCATTCAGAATTTTTGATTTTACGCCATTATGTTTTTTTTTAAATACATTTATTACTTACATGTACTCATACGTTTGTGATCTTGGGTACATGTTAAAAATTAATAGGTTTCAAATGCATTTTTTTCAATCTTTAAACTTAAACTTCTTTTTCGCTCAAAATAAAAAATTTTGTCAAATACTTCGTATCCAAAACTCTTTGTGGGAAATTTGTGTGTGTGTATTTAAAGGTCGCTCACTTCTTTTACAGATTCATTTCAACTGCACTCACTTCAAAAGGAGCTGCGTAATCTCGCCGGCAACAAAAATTATAACGGACTATATGGGAGCCATAATATCGGCGCCAACGAATATGCTTCTGCTCACTCACCGGCTGTCGGGATGCCTGCCAACCAGTACAACGCAGGTTCAGATTTTGATTTTTTTCTTAGCTTCTCAAGAGAAGGGGGGAATGTATCCTTTAGATCCCCCCATATCCTCTCAATCCGTCCCCAGGGTGTATTAAACTGCCTAGGGGCCTATCTTAACATTAACTGACCTCGCTCAAATTCTTAGTAGATATAATTTTTTTTTAATGCAATAAAAAATTGTTGGGATTCAGGAGAATAACTCAACATTGAATCGGTAGTTTTCTAGAATGACATTTTTTCAGAATTTTTGATTTTATGGGATTATGATTTCTTTTAAATACAATTATTACTTAAGTGTACTCATACTTTCGTGATTTTGGGTGCATGATAAAAATTAATAAGGTTCAATTGTATTTTTTGCAAGCTTTAAATTTAAACTTCTGTTTTGCTCAAAATAAAAAACGCAGTCAAATACTTCGTATCCGAAACTCTTCGTGGGAAATTTTTTTGTGTGGATTTAAAGGTCGCTCACTTTTTTACAGATCCATTTCAACTAGCGTCACTTCATCACGAGCTGCAAAATCTCGCCGGCAACCAAAATAATATCCTACTACATGGGAGCCATAATCTCGACGCCAGCCGATATGGTTATGCTTACTCACCGGATGTCGAGATACCTTTCAACCAACGCAAAGGAGGTTCAGATTCTAATTTTTATTCCCAGCTTCTGGAATGGAGGGGGCAATATGTCCATTGAACCCACCCTCCCAAATATCCTCTGAATTCGCCTCTGGGGTGTTTCATAAAGTATTTACTCGAAGTAAACTGCCTGTTAATGCTATGTTAACATTAACCGACCTGGCTCAAATTCTTAGTAGATATAACTTTTTTATACAATAAAAAATTGTTGGGATTTATAAGAAAATTCAAAATTAAATCCGTAGTTTTCTAGAGCTGCGTTCATTCAGAATTTTTAATTTTACGCGATTATGATTTTTAAAAAAGTAATTTTCACTTACGCGTACCCATACGTATTTTTTGCAAGCTTTAAACTTAAACTTCTTTTTCGCTCAAAATAAAAAACGGTGTCAAATATTTCGTATCCAAAACCCTTTGTGGAAAATTTGTGTGTGTGCTTCTTAAGTGGAGGGGGAATATGACCTTTAGACCCCCCCCCCCCCTTTTCACCAAATATACTCTGAAAATTGTTTGAATTCAGTAAAAAAATTCAAAATCGAATTGATAATAATTATCTAGAATCGCTTTCTTTCAGAATGTTCTATTTTCCTCAATTAATTCAGAAAATTCTACATTTAATTCTTACATGTATTCATCAGTTTATGACCTTGGGTAGATTATAAAAATTCATAAGTGTTAATTACATTTTTTCCAATCTTGAAAACATAAATTTCTTTCTCGCTTCAAATAAAAAATTTTTCCGAAATACTTCGTATCCAAAACTCTTCGTGGGAAATTTTTCTGTGTAGATTTGAAGGTCGTTTATTTTTCAGTATTAGGGAGCCGACCATCACAACTACATACGAACCCTAATTCCGAAGCTTTACAGACTGGCAACCGACGTCTTCCCAAGATACGTTTACATCAACAAGACACAGGTACAGGTTCTAATTTTTATTCTCAGCTTCTCAAGTGGAGGGGGGAATGAGTCCTTTAGATCGCCCCCCCCCCCTCCATTATCATCTGAATCCTCCGCTGGGGTGTTTTATAAAGTATTTACTCCCATAAGTTTGTGATCTTTGGTACATAATAGAAATTCGTAAGTTTCAATTGCATTTTTTTTTCTTTAAAACATGAAATTTTTTCCTGCAATAAATCCAAAATTTGGCCAAATTCTTCGTAGCCAAAACTCTTTGAGTGAAATTTTTCTTGGTTTATTTGAAACTCGCTCTTTTTTTACAGCATCAAGTTCACGACAACCACATCTATATGAGAGCAATAATTTCGTCGCCTTCCCGAATGCTCTCACACCTCATCCCAGGATGTCTGCAAAACAACACACCCCAGGTCGAGATTCTAATTTTTATTGTGACCTTTAGATTTTCGCCCCTAAATATTTTCTGAACGCACCCCTAGGGTTTTTTATAAAGTAATTACTCGAAGTGAAGGGCCTAAAAGCACATGTTAACATTAACCGACCTTGCTCGAATTCTTAGTAGACAGAATTTTCTTCATAATATAAAAATTTTTGGGGATTTAGAAAAAAAAATTGTATTTAATTTGTACTTGTCCAGAATCGCGTGTACCCATACGTTTGTGATCCTGTTTACATGATAGAAATTCGTAAGTTTTAATTGTATTTTATTTAATCATTAAAACATCAAGTTTTTTGACGCGCTAAATCAAAAATTTTGCCAAAATACTTCGTACACAAAACTATTCGTGGGAAATTTTTCTCTGTAGATTTGAAGGTCGCTCATTTTTTTACAGCATTAGTGTCACGACGGTCAAGTCAAAACGACGGGGTTAATCTCGCCCACAACCAAGATATTAACGAGCCTATCAAGGTGAGCCTAATAATAATAATCAAAATAAAAGGTTCTAATTATTTTTTATTTCATTTTTTAAATTATGTTAGCAACAGTTAATTAAAACTGGTGATGAACAGGCGAGCAAAATAATTGTTTGAAAACTTTCTCTGAATAAAGGTGTTTTAAAATAGGTAGTGTCTATAAGTCCAGACAGTCCGTACGTTTGCTTCCAGCTATACGACAACATACGAATTTTTAAAAAATATGCATATTTATATCGTCGTGATGGATTTCCCACGACCTGAGTATATCCATCTTTAAAAAACAAACTCTTTAATGGCAGAAATCTTTAAAACACCCCTGTGACTGGTCACAGAAATAATTTTGGTTAAACCTGTCATTTGTTTCGTGTGTTTTTGTGGTTAACAAAAACACACTTCGGGTTTTTCTAAATAAGATATTCTAGTGAATTATAAATATATTTTTTCGCTTGTGAAATCCTTTTAGGTGAGTAACAACCTTCGAAGACCAACTAGAGTAAACAGAACCTTAATCTGTCAGATCATTCTTTCAATTTCTGCAAGCCTGCTTCTTATTTCTCTCATTTTCTTGTATGAAATTATTTTTCTACTTCAATTTTTACTCCCTTTTCTAAGCCTCATTTATTATAAATCCACCCGCTTTACTAAAATTAAAAGTATTCACATTTACCCCGGCTTACTCGCCTTATTCAGTCAGTGTTTTCCACGTTCTTTTGAAAAATGGAAAATAAATATCGAATTAAAAGAAATTTTTTCAATCTGTACCTTCAGCCTAGCCGTGTAGTGAAATCTATACGTACGGACAGTCCATACTTTCAGCCCGACCGAGCTAAAAGTACGGACAGTCCGTCACTTTAGACTCGGCTTTTAAAATATACTGAAACCTCTGTTCATTATATAGTTTTCGTTTCAGAACATAATTCGATGATAACTTTTCATTCATTCAATTATATTTATATTCATAATTTAATTTAAAAAATTCCCGAACATCATCCGTGAAAAATGTCCTGCCAAAAAAAGTACAGTACTCGGTATTTTCAATATCATTTGCACTAAACAAATACAGCAACCTTCATGGAATTTCACAGTTATTATTTTGTATTTGTTGAATAAAATTTTTTGGATAATATTTTTTACTCTATTTGTGAAAATTAATAACTGCATCATAATTAAAACATTTATCCATCAATTTTTTTCTTTATATCAAAATTTCAGACTTTTTAAAAAGCTGTTCTGTCTTTTAAATTATAGATGACGCACAACCGAGATGGAACAGTAAACATCGGAGATATTAAGGGAATGTTAATACGTCCATGGTTTCTTCCAATCAACATACAAGAAGTGATACATCTAGACGATAAAACCAAGATCATGATGAACATACGCATACTCACCCCAGGTACAGATTCCAATTTTTATTCTCAAGTTCTCACTCTTTTATGATATCTTGCGTCATTCGCGAGAAATATTAAACATTTAGTTTTCTGAACAGAAATTCTCATGGCCACAAAAATGACTTGGCTCATATAAAACATACACAATTTCTTTTTAATGTCATCACGAATTTTTCAAGAATATTGAATACAATAAAAAAAATGGTTTGCCCATAACATAAACTTTTCATGTTTTCAAAATTCAGCTGGGAACATAAAATAGAATTTAATAGTATTATATAGAATTTAATAATATATTTACATTCCATCCCTAATCTAACTTAACCGCTGCTTATATTCTAATGCTTCGCCTTACTTAAAATAACAATAATCTTAATACTAATCATTCCTAAACCTTAAAATGAGCGATATTCCAGGGCTACCGTTTCCTTTCACCCTAAAATACATTTTCAACTATTTTAAACGTTAACTGTTTGCTATTTAAATTCCTTCAATAGGATTACCCGTTTGGCTCTGCCCTGTTCCCTTTCTTTCTCTTATTTCTTCCAATTTCTTCATCCGCGTCACTCCCTGTCCATTACCATCCAAAATCCATCTTACACACTGATCCACACTCAACTGTCCATCTTCCTCTCCTGTACACCTCTCTAACACATGTGCCCATGACTCCATTTCGTATCCACATACTCTGCACAGATTGTCCTCTTCCTCCATCCAATATCTACAAGCTCTCATTCCTTCTCCCATTCTAAACCGTACCACCCTATTCCATTTGTCTTCCTTTTTTATTTTTCGCAAATATTCTGGTTCCGTTAACCCTTTGACCATCATATACCATCTATTGTACCTCGAATCCATAATCTTTCTCCATCTCTCTTTTCCTTGTTTTACTAATAGCTCTAATTCTATGGTCTGCCAATCCAGGACCCCTTTTTTTATATCACAAACCCTCCCCATTTTTTTCCTTTCTTCCTTCCATTTCGAATTTCCCAAATTGCCTCTCGTCTCCTTGTTCCGAACTTCGTCCAAGCATACTTGTGCTATTTTTCTCCCCACTCCCCTTTTCAGTTTCTCTTCAAACCTCCAGGTTCTCTTAATTTGTCTAGTGGCCATTTTTTCCCTTCCTAGTTCTTCCCCTAACATGTATTCTGGGCAACTCCAACTAACCCCCATTACCCATCTCAGAAATCTCTCATACATGCTCCCCACTTTCCTATGTTCCTTCCATCCCCAGATCTCCACTCCATAACACAACACCGCCCAGACCAACGCATCAAACAACCAAACCCTTATTCTCCAATCGTCATTGAACCTTCTCTTTCCTATACCCCGTACTTGGCCCATTACTTTACTCGCAGATTTGATTCTTTTACTCACCTGCACCTCGTTTCCCCCTCCGGCCTGAAACCAAAAACCTAAGTGACAGAACTCCTCCACCCATTCCACTGTTTGTCCGTTCATCTTCCAAATGTAACCTATTTTGGTCTTTCTACTTCTGAAGCACATCACCTTGGTCTTCCCTACGTTCACCGTTAGTTCTTTTGATCCCACATACTCTTCGAAAATTCTCCTTATTAGGTTCAACCCCTTCTCATAGTCTGCTAATAGAATCACTCCGTCCGCGTATGCTAGAGAGTATAGTTTGCTATTACCCAAAATCATTCCCCCTTTCCCTTTCTCATTTAGCTTCTCCTCTAAGTCTGCCAGCAGCATATTGAAGAGTAGCGGACTCAACGGGCACCCTTGCCTTACACCTTTTCCCGTCCAGAAAACCTCCCCTTTTTCCACCCTATCTTCACCCTAATCCTGTTTTCAGTAAAAATTTCCTTTATCCTCTCCACCAACCCTTCATCTATTCCCCTCTCTTTCATTGCCTGCCATAGCACTTTTCTGTTCACTGAGTCGAAAGCTGCTTCCAAATTTAAACATTTGATAAGCGTTATCCAGGCCAAATAATTTGTATGGCCATAGGAATTTTGTTTCGAAAAATTGCATTTCTATTTTTTCTTGCGAACAATGCCAAATATCATAAACTGTCGCCGTTTTCTCAATTTTCAATAGTTTGGTCAAAAGTTGTGAAGGTTTAAAGAAAGAATTATATTTTTTTAAACAAAATTAAAATTTCAAATAGCAATAACTTCGCAAAAATGATTTTTTTTTCTCAAAACAGTGAAATATGTGCCCTCTTATTTCCTTTGAAAAACAACATACTTAAGTGGCAAATATTTATGTGACTTGAAGTTGCATTGCCTGCTTAATTTGAAATGGATTCGATTTCATTATTTTGACTTATATCGTATGTTTACGGATAATTTTCTTAAACACTCTTGATATTTCAGTTTTGAGGGAAAAAAATTAAAGATGAATTATATCAATGAATCATAAATTGAGCGTCCAGATTTCAGAACGTTCAAGAAATTCAAGGCATTTACGAAATTCAAGAAATTCACGGAATTCAAGGAATGCACAGAATTCACGGAATGCAAGGAATTCCCAAAATGCTAGAAATTCACGGAAACAAGGTATTCACGGAATTCGAGGAATCCGCGAAATTGAAGGAATATACGGAATTGGAATTATATTAAAAAATGGCTTAATGGTATACTACTACTACTACTAAGGAATTGAATTAATTCGACGAATTCGAGGAATTCAATTAATTCGAGGAATTGAATGAATTCGAGGAATTGAATGAATTCGAGGAATTCAATGAATTCAACGAATTCAACGAATTCAATGAATTTGAGGAATTCAAGAAATTCAATTAATTTAAGGAATTGAAGGAATTCAATGAATCTGAGGAATTCAAGAAATTCAAGGAATTGAAGGAATTCAATTCACTTAATTCGAGGAATTCAATGAATTCTTCGGCATTCACTGAATCTATGGAATTCACAGAATTTACGGAATTTCGTGAATTCCGTGAATTCCTTTAATTTCTTAAATTCCTTGAATTCCGTGGATTCCTTGAATTCTGTGAATTCCTTGTATTCCATGAATTCCTTGAATTCCGTACATTCTTTAAATTCTGTGAATTCGGTGAATTCCTTGGCTTCCGTGAATTCCTTCGATTCCGTGAATTCCTACAAATCCATAATTTCTTCGAGTTCGAGTAGCCGAATCGCTTTGAGAACTTTTTGAAACTACTCGGCCCGGCTCGACATGACGTGTTGAAATCTGGACTCAGCTTAGTCGTACATCGGGCTTTTCGCAAAATTTCGAAAAATGTCCCCGGAATTTTTTGAGTGGATATTGTGCAGAATGGTCTCCTGAATCCGACAGTATGAGGTGCTTTCGCGAATTTACTGTCGTTCTCTAGATATTGTTAATTGCACATTTTTTCATAAATTATGCTGTATCTCCTAAAATTGTCGAGATTTAATAAAAGTTAGTTTAGAAACAATTAGATCTTATGGAAATCAACAATTTTTGTCCTGTGCAATTTTATGTCTTCCTCATAGTTTTTGCAATTATTATTATTATTATTATAGATTAGCAGTTCGAACTCGAAAGTTCATTGCCTCATCTACCCGAGACCGCCACACATCTCTGTCTTGTGCATTCTCCATCCAGTTTAAGTAATCATGTCCTAGTTCTTTTAGATCATCCCTTACATTTTTCTCCCATCTGTTTCTCGGTCTGCATAGGGGTCTCTTACCAGTCGGTCTCCCTCTTAAAACTTGCGCCACTGTTCTTTCATTGCCCATTCTTGCTACATGCCCCGTCCATCTTAATTTACGCGCTTTCATTACTCTATTAATATTTGCTGACCCCTAGAGAGCGTGCAGCTCATCATTATGCAGTTTTCTCCACTCGCCGGTCTCTTCGTCCCTTTTTGGACCATAGATTTTTCTAAGTACTTTATTCTCGAAAACTCTAAACCTATTCTCTTCTCCTTTCGTCAGCGCCCACGTTTCACACCCGTACATGACGACCGGCATTATTATCGTTTTGTAAATTCTTACTTTGATGTTTCTAGATAGCGATCGCGATTTTAGTAGCGTGTTTGCTGCATAATAGCACCCATTGCCAGCGTGTAGCCGCGCATTGATTTCCGTTTTAATCTTATTTTCGCTAGTTATAATAGACCCGAGGTATTTAAACTCGTTAACCCTTTCGAATTTCATATTTCCGGCCATTAGATCCCCGTCTTGGTTACTTTGTCCGGACCTGACGACGGTCATATATTTTGTCTTCGGTTCGCTAACTTCCAAGCCAATCTCTTTGGCTTTTGCGATCAAGATTTCTGCATTTTTAGCTACCGTTTCTTTATCATCCCCTAGTAAGTCGAGATCATCCGCATATCCAAGAATTTGTATTACCCCATTGAGGGTAGCACCGGTCGGATTCGCCTGCACTTGCCTAACCACGTATTCTAAAACTAAGTTAAAAAGGACGCACGAAAGTGCATCGCCCTGTTTCAGGACATCGCGGATCGAAAACTCTTCAGATAAACTACCGTTTACGCGTATTCTACCCTTACTGCCGCTTAAGCAAATTTCGATAAGTCTAACCAATTTTCTTGGCACACCCAAGAACTCTAGGATCCAGTACATTCGCGCGCGTATAATAGAGTCGTAAGCTTTTTTAAAATCGATAAATAGCTGATGTACTGCTTCATTAAATTCCCATTTCTTTTCTAACAGTTGTCTAATTGAAACATTTGATCGCTTGTAGATCGGTTTCGGCGGAATCCACACTGGTAATCCCCAATGATTTCCTCGGCAAAAGGAGTTAGTCTACTTAGGATAACATTAGACAGGTTCTTGTAGCACGAAGGCACAAGTGAAATTCCCCGATAGTTGTTACAGTTAGTTTTATCGCCTTTTTTAAAGATGGGAATAATGATAGAGGTATTCCATTCTTCCGGCATGCGTTCTGTTTTCCAAACTGCGCGTATCAATTTACAAAT
>CAKNYM010053048.1:77995-157174 GCA_932195095.1 Andricus curvator | reverse complement strand
TGAGGACGCGCTACGTAGTGGTGATAGGAAACCCACCGAGTAGAGTTTTTGCAATAAATACAAAAAAAAGCATATTATAATAATCTATTTTTATGTATTGTTTATGGATCTTTTGCAGGTTTGTCTTCAGAATCAGTTAGATTGTGCTAAGATGCATGAAATTTCTTTTGCACATTTCTGTATGTGACCCATAGTTTATATAAAAAAACTACAAACAAGTTTTGCAACAAGGTTTGTTTGAACCCGATTGCAGCCGCCATTTATCAAAATTTTCACATTTTGTTTTCTCATTCTGTTGAAGAAACCATGGAGGGAAATAATTTGTCTAAGACTTTTTTACGTATCTCGAATAGTTGATTTAAAAAATAAAGAATTAATTTTAGAAAAAGAAATCGTTGAAGCTCAACAGGGATTGAAAATATTAACCGATTTTTTTCAATCTTTTTTTGATTTTTTCGAAATAATATAACGAGGATAATATAGCCTATTAAAATTGGATTAATTAATATTGTACAAAATTTAGATTTTTCTCCGCTGGATCTAATCTCAAACAATGAAAAGGTCGCGCCAGGCAAAAAACCGTCCGCACGACCCTATTTTTATAACCATGTGGGGTCGCAGAAAGGAAGTAAAAGGTACATCTTTCTATTGTTACCAGATTGGAATGGGTTGAGAAAAATCAAAATTCTGTAAAATATTTATTAATCGAATTGAAATATGCTGCATTATCTCCGTTATATTTTTACGAGAAAATCAAAAAAAGATTGAGAAAAATTGGTTAATATTTTCAATCCCTGTTGATCTTTAACGATTTCTTTTCTTTTAAGTTAATTTTTTTGTCACAATCTATCCATAAACAATGAATAAAAATCGATTATTATCTTATGCTTTTGTTGCATTTTTTTGTAAAAACTATGAGGCAGACCAAAAATTGCACAGGTCAAAAATTGTTGATTTTAATAAGACCTAATAGATTCAAAACGAATTTTCACAAAATGACGAAAATTTTTGAGGAAATGTTCAATTTACAATATCTAAAAAACGACCGTAAATTGGCAAAAGCACCTCATACCGTCGGATTCGGGAGACTGTACAATATCTGTACAATCTGTACAATATCAATTTAAAAAATTGCGGGGACCTTTCAGTTCATACCAAATCTCATATGTGGCTCCCCGACTATAACGATCAGGTTTTCAACTTACAAGTCCACATTATTATTAGGTATAAAATCCTAAATAATTTGAATGTACGTCCTCACCATAGGATTTTTTATGACTGGTTTTTTCAGTTATTCCAGAAACCAAAAATCCTTAAACAAATTTTTTTATTGCACCGTCAAGTCCATGAGAAAATGGAGAAAAAGGGCATTTTTTGCCATTTTTGAAAAACAACATAGTTCGCGAACATGACGTTCTAGAAACTTTTATTAGAGTTTAAATTAAAGTTGGAACCTTGTTTTTTAAGATTACTGTATGCAAAACAAATTTCCTTCGCCAAAAACATGATATCGCACAAGATAGCCGACGGCAATTTCTTTGTGAATCAATCAACAACCACCTCGAAGTACATGGTTCCAGCTTTAGTTCGAGTCCTATTAGAAGTCTCTAGAAGAAAAGGTTTGCGCTCCACGTTGTTTCCAAAAATTGCCAAAATGCTAATTTCATCAAAAACTTCCCTCTTTATTTTCCCAGAACTGGCTGAGTTTTTTTAATCAAACTTTTTTTCCTCCACTGAGAAAATAATGATCTATAAATCAAATTTTCAGTTACGAAGTCAGCTGAAAAATCGATTTTTAATTACCGTCACTGAAACAAATGGTAATCCGTTTCAGCTAAACGTATATTTTCATATAAGAGGAAATCCAGCTATACGTTCAGCTGGAACGTATAGCTTTGACGTTTTTTAATATAAATCTTTCGCCCTTAATTCAGAAACTGGTAATCTAGAATTAAAATTTTCTGCTTTTAATTAAATTGAAAATTAGAATTCATAGAACTTTTATTGTCGCCCACGAAAAATGGTCAAATGTGGGTTGATATGTTTTCCTATTTCATTCTTGAAATATTAGTGAATAAACAATTCATCCAATCTAGTAGTTTTATGCAAATAAGTTCATTAACATTCAATGTAATTAGCAACTATGTTTTATTCACAGAGTCATTTGATGCTGGGCCAATCGAGTTATGGTCTGGTGATGTAATACTTCGTTATGGAAGAAAAATTGCAAAAGTTAAAGGCACGCTGATATTTGTCGAGAAAGCTGGTACTAAAAGAGGTAATTTGAGAAATAAAACACAATCTATAACAAATATAAGATAATTTTGCCTAAAAGATCTAATGTTTTCTTAGTTATGAACCTTTTCATGGCCCCCCTGAAATCAAGACACAAATGATGAGTCTCAGCTTCACAAGTGAAGTGTGAACTTTTTATGCCCCCCAACCCCTCAAAAATAGTGTTCACTCGAAGTAAAATGCCGAGGGTACAATCATGTTAATATCAATCGAATTTGCTTAAATTTTTAGTATATATCATTTTCTTGAACCGATACATAATTGTTAGCATTGGGAAAAAATTCAAAATTTAATTTTTGACAACATCGCCAAATAATTATATATCTCCTTTTTGAATCCGTCACCTCAATTATCATTAGACTACCAATTTAATGCAACATGGTAGTTCTAAATTAATTACATTTTTTAACCTTTAAATTAATTGAGTATTATATCTTTTATTACAGGATCAGGTCCCCGTGTTCTGTTTACTCCTTTTACCTATGATGTACTGATACGCCACAATGAACCGATCGGAGAATATGCTAATAAGCATTTTTACCGGTATATGGATCAAACTCCTCGTCCAATAGGTAATTCAAAACTAAAGTAAAATCACAAAAAACTATATATTACAGGATTATGCCCAAGTTAACTAATTTTTTTCAAATTAGAGAGCATTCTGGTACTCTATAAAATCTTCTACATCCCTAATTTATTTAAATATAGAATATGTTCTGCAAGACATGTGTAGATTAGCCCTCTTAGCACTTTTAAATCATATATTTTGTAATGGTCAAAATAATAAACTTGATATTTTTTTCACAGAATCAAGTTAAGGAAAGAGAAGTGAGTGAAAAGACGCAGCACAAACTGAAATATTGCTGGTCTCCCTCGCACACCAGGTCGAAACACTAAAAATCGGCCGTCTACGTCATACATGGGCGGTAAATAGAAACCTGAAAAACAATGTTAAACTATTATAATTAATAAAAAGATTTAGCATTGAAACCAATTTTTTTATTATAATCAAATCTTTCTCAAAAAGCTAGGTGTGTCACGAAAATCCCGGAAGCATTGTTGTCGCTTTTCCTTAATGTCGATTGGGTAATTTGAAAAAATCAAGGAAGGAATGTTGCCAAATTCACAGACATAATTAATAATTGTGTTTTAGTTGAAGGACAATTACAAAGAATGTCACATTTGTGTGCAACAAAAGAGTTGAATTTTCAACCAAGAAAGATTTTTTAATCAATAAACAAAAAAATATCTCATTCAAAATGTAGAGTTTTCAGCTAAATAAGTAAATTTTCAAATGAGAAAGATCAATTTTTTAACAAGAAAAAAATTGCTAACAAAATCAGGTATTTCTCGCTATTTCTAGTACGTTATCTTCTTCATTATCTAAAGGTTCTAATATCATTGTTTTTGGCATGACATTCAGACGATATAAACTTATCGATAAATTCAATACATGCCTGGAGAGATTCTGGATCACTATCGTCGTAGATAGTTGCATCCTCTAGCCAAAGAAAAAAAAAATCCTATTCGGCATTAATTACCTTCGAGATAATATTTGCCGAATTGGCCTGCTTTTGATCCTCAATAATTTAACATTGCTCTGAACTTAAAATCGAAATACAAAACACACGTGACAGGATCTCGCAGTATATAGTCCGTTTTCGTGTTGTCATCCAAGTTTAACGCTTCTTCCAAGGTTAGTATCTTATGATCAAGAACTTTTGCTAGCAGTTGCATCAACTCTGGCCACCATCTTTCAGCAGCTGATAACGGGACGAAAAAGGTTGCATTTCCTTTGTTTCGTATGAAGGCAAATATTTTCTTACTCGTCCCAAATAGGCAGGTTCAAACGAATATATTTTAGTACCTTATAGCTTACATCATGTCTTATTAAGTCATTCATAAACCCTGCACTGAGTACTTTTCCTGCTGTTAATTTTTCGTTGGTTTTGACTACGGCCGCTAAATGGCTTTGGAGTTTTCTATCAACTAAATCTAAAAGCCGTTTTGGTGTGATTTTGAAGAAATTTTTGCTGTAAAATCGTGACCAGCAAATATGTTCGGATTAGCTAATGCATCTGCATGTGGCGTGTTCAAGAGAATTGGTTTTTTACCTTGACCAGACGCTATAATTTGAGTTTCTTCAGCAGATTCTGCATTTCTATCAATAAGCAAAACTTCTTTGACTACGTCATCCTCATTGTCACTAGCATAGCTATTTGATTCGGAATTTAACGCGTAACAAATTTCACCGTCCTTATCTTTGAAGACTTTAAGATTATGAACATTTACATCGTGTTCTTAATCTCTGTCCTCTCCTTCTACTTTGAAATTAACCTGAAAATCATAATTATTTTCATACCTTTCAAAAAATGAATTGTGTGTCTTTATTTTGAATTCTTTGTCTTGGAGGGGATTCCAACAAAACTTTTAATGCTCCACATATCTTTGCTGGCCTAACTTACTAAACCATAAACTTTCGCAACAAGCACAAACATTACTTGTTTTTTCCCCGCTTTTCAATAAATTGTAATGTTACGATAGATGCAGGGTATTTTCTATTTCGCAATTCTTAAGTGTAATTTTCCCTGAACCGAAATAGTTCAATTAACCTAAGGCGATGTTTTGATTTTTTATCTTTTTCCTTTTTGCTTCTTTCTGGTTCTTTTCTTTTGTCTTTTTTAAATCACATTCTTTGTCTTTTCTCTTCTGTGCTTAACACATCCTTTCTTCTTCATTGAAATCTTCATCTTCCCTTTTCCATTTCTTATACTTTGTTGTTGCAACTTTTAAAGTTTCTTAAAATTCGTATTTTTTCTTTTCTCCTGTATTATATTTTTTCTTATATTTCTTTTCAAATTTGAAAATTGTTTTTAGTTCTGGCATTTTCACAATTTTTTATTTTTTCAACAATAATGAACTATAATGATGAAATAAAGATATTAGATAAAGAAAAGACGATGTGATTAGTAATGGATTTCAATTATTAAAAAATAATTTATTGAAGTTGCACCAAGTATGCGAAGAAAACAATTATCAAAGTATGAATTCAAACAAAAAATTAAACAAACAAATTATCTTTTTTTCAAAAAGATAAAATACGTGTCGTATATTTACAGTCTTACGACAGATACGTACAAAATTCCAAAAGAATTATAGATTTTCAAAACACCTAAGATTTTTCCCTCAACTAATTTTTGACAAACAAAATGTGACTTAGAAATCAAGGAACTTCAAGAATTTCGTCAAAGGTAAGTTGATTTGATCATTTAATATTAGATGTTATGGTGAAATAATGAAATTTAAGATTTTAATATTTAGTTGATTTTGCAATTTTAATTATAAAAAAATAGTTGGGATTTACAAAAAGAGCTTAGTCATGACACTTTCAACAATATGGAAAAATTCAATTAAATTCACTATTGAAAAAGAAGTTAATAATTCTATTGCTTATCTAGATTTATTAATTATAAAAACTTCAGAAGGTAATTTAACTACAAATTGGTATAAAAAAATATCTTGGTCAGGACGTTATTTAAATTATAACTCCCATCATTTATTTTCTCAAAAAGTTGGTCCAATAAAAGGTCTTATTGATAGATGTGTAAAATTAAGCGATATAAAATTCCGTAAAGAAAATTTAGATCAACTAAAAATTACTCTCATGCAAAATAAGTACCCACTTCAATTAATAAATGAAATTATCAAAGAAAGAATCCATGAAATTTATAATAATTCATCTAAAAATAAAAAATGGAATGAAAATTACAATAAATCTGAACTAAAAGTTTCGTTACCATATGTGGAAGGTCTTTCGGAACGTCTTAGAGGTTCTTTAAAAAAATACAATATTAATGTTTATTTCACCAACAACCACACACTTAATAAATTTCCTTTTTTTTAAAATAAAGATAAAGACAATAAAGAAAACTCATCGTGTATTGTATATATGATAAATTGTAAATGTTGCAATAAAATTTATATTGGTGAAACTGGCAGGAGACTAAAAACTCGCATTTATGAACATAAACGAGATTGTGAATTAGGCAATCAAAACACTGGTTTATCAAAACATGCATGGAAATACAATCATTATTTTGATTTTGAGATTAAAAATATCAAAATTTTAGCTCGTGAAAACAATACACACAAACGAAGAATTCTAGAGTCCATTTTTATAAATAAATTCATAAAAAATTCAATCAATTTAAAAACCGAAATTTTAAATATAAATAAAATTTATCAAACCATTTTATAACCAATTTATATACAAACTTTAAAAAAAACAAAAATGTCATATCAATTTTTAAATCCAATTCACTTTGGCGCACTTTTCATTTGGCTCTCTATTTTAATATCAAAACAAACAACAAAACAAACAAAACAAACAACAAAATTTGGTTCACTCCAAAAATAAAGTTGTTCTCTTGGAAAATAACCAAAAATTGAAATGTCTTGGATAATTTTAAAAAATATCACTACAGGTATACCATTAAGCCATTTCCCTTTCGGGGTAGGCGTGACACTACCCGATTCGGGTAGTGTTTCTAGGTTGATAACTTGTAGTAAATAACTACAAGTGTGGGCTCACCACACCCACGATGTGCCAACAGCACTCAGTTTTCTCGAATGGTCACCCATCCAAGTGCTAACCGCGCCCAACGCTGCTTAACTTCAGTGATCTGACGAGAACTGGTTTTTTCAGCGTGGTATGGCTGTTGACAGGTAATTTTAAAATATTTTTTTGTTCATTATAAATGTTTTTCGGTTTTATTAAATCTATGTATATTATCTTAATTTAGGTTATGTATTACCTTGAAGAAGGCCTGCAACAAGGTCGAAACGTACGTTGGTTTAAATTAAAATTGACGAATAAATCATGATTCTTGACAACTGAATCTACTATTATTATTTTTACTAGACCGTATGACCAAAATAACAAATTCTTATATGAATTGACTTCATTATTCATAACAACGGTCGAAGAAAAATTTCAAAGTGTGGATAATATTCCATTCACTGAACATAGATAACTTTTGATAGTCTAATTGAATTAGGTTGTGATTTGCCACACAGTTATAGCGACCAAAAAGAAAGATCGAGTTTTTTAACGAGCATGTTCTGACCAACAATCTTGGTTTTATTGACACAAAAAATTATGGATAATCAAAATTTCCATTTCTTGTTCAAACTATGTAAGATCTACAAAAATTATGAATTGACAAAAATTTTGCAAGTAAAAAAGATCTAAAAATTTCTTATTAATTACCTCATGACAGAATACGTAGTTTTTATTTTGATCGTAAAAAATAACATTGAAAATAAACAAATAAAATGTTTGGAAAAAAGGCATAAAATACAAAAAAAAATAATAGCGCAAACATTTTTTACTCTAAGAAAAACTAGTATTCATCATTTTTTGATAGGATGCTCAGTTTTTGTTTTAATCGTAAAAACTAACATTAAAAAAACGCGAAGTTTTACTTTTAATCGTAAAAAATATCACTGAAAATAAAAGAAATAAAAAATTTATGGAAAAATAATACAAGATACGAAAAAAGTAATTAGACTCCTCTTCTGCTTCGATTCTATGCTAGCTTACGGCAGAATTTTTATATTAAAATAATGAGAATTTTTTTTAATTAATTTTTTACACATAAAAATGATGTTAATCAGATTAACATAAAGGA
This sequence comes from Andricus curvator, assembly GCA_932195095.1. Classification (NCBI taxonomy): domain Eukaryota; kingdom Metazoa; phylum Arthropoda; class Insecta; order Hymenoptera; family Cynipidae; genus Andricus; species Andricus curvator. The sequence goes on along the minus strand of CAKNYM010053048.1, from coordinate 149,189 downwards.
CTAGTAATTGCGCAAAAAATAAAAATTTAAAATAATAACACATCAAAAGATAAATAATTATTACTATATATTGTTGAATTGGAATCTTTGGTATAATAATATTATTCTTGAAATGAAAAGAAATGATTCCACAGAAAAGAAAAATTTTCCACGTTTAAAAATATCAAATAAGTAAATTTGTTATTAATATTACATAATTTAACGTTAAAATCAGTAAAATTAATGCATTTAAACATCGAAAATGTAGCAGATGTCTGGGGAGACCTCTGCCAGATTTTTTCCAATTATCTGAAAAGAAGAGAAAAAAATTATGTAAGTCGTTTTTGGAACATATATATGATACATTTTTAAATGATTATTGAAGAATGGACGTTCGACAAAAACCGGGGGGGGGGGGGGCCCTCAAATTTTACACAAATCTAATCCCTTTTCTAGATGAGTATGTGAAAATATAATACATTGTTCCAATTTTCAAGTACCATGAGCATTAATTATTATTATTATACCATTAAGCCATTTCCCTTTCGGGGTAGGCGTGACTCGCTCAGTTGGAAAATAGTAGTGTGTATATGGGTATATAGGTATAAAGTAGGTAGGTATATAGGTATGAGGTAGATAGGTATATAAGTGTTAGGTATAGATTTTTTAGATTGATCTAGAATTTTCGTGTTATTTATTTAAATCACACGTTCGTTCCGCAACACTACTCCGGCCCAGGTTGCTGATCAATCTCTCTAGCGATCACCCCAATTGAAGAGCCTCACAAGGTTGTTATGCCTTGCTCCCCACTCAGGCCAATTAGTATCCAAGGCCTTTTGTTTCAGGCGTCATTCACTCTACTTACCTTCTCTTTATAAACTATTTGTCGCCACACTTTTCTGTCCTGGAATACTTCTCTAGCTTCCTTCACGTCCATGCATTTTGTCATGCAAGCTCTCGTGTTTCTATGGCTTCTTATGTCTCTTCGGATTAGTGTCTCAATCACAGATTCTAACCATTCTTTTGGCGGTCTACCTCTGGGCATTCTGCCATTTACTTTACCTTTATACACTTGTTTCGTTAGTCGTTCATCTTTCATTCTTTCAACATGTCCGAACCATCTTAACTGATTCTTTTCCATGTGTCAACTATTGTCTCTTTTGCACCACATTCTTTGAGGATAATTTCGTTTCTCACTTTGTCCACCAGTGTTTTCCCGCAAATTGTCGCTAGTGGATATGCTACCTAGATATATGTACTTATCAACTTGTTCTAATCTCTCATAATTAAGAACAATTTTGCACATTGTTTTCTCACCTTTTCCTTCAAACACTATGATTTTTGTTTTGTTTACATTAATTTTGAGGCCCATGTTCTTCATGCTTGTATTTAGTTTGCTCAACATTCTTTGCAAGTCTTTGATTGATTCTCCTATAACAGCCTTGTCATCTGCGAAAGCTAACCCACGTACCCTCACTGTCTCGAGATCTACACCTTCTTCGTCCAAGAGGGCCATCCTTAGACAATTGTCCATAAACTCAATAAATAGCCATGAGGACATAACGCATCCTTGTTCAACGCCTTGCATAATATCGAACCAGTCACTCAGTTTCCCATTCACCCTTACACTCGCTTTTTTACCTGCATATATTGCTTTTATTGTTTGTAGGAGCCATCCATTGACTCCGTACTATTTGAGGGCTTCCCAAAGTTTACTTCTGTCCACCTTGTCAAATGCTTTTTCTAGATCAACGCACGCACAAAAAACTTTCTTTCCTACTTTTAAACTTTTTTCTGTGATCTGTCTTAAGCTAAATATTTTATCCGTACATGATCTTCCTGGCATAAATCCACTTTGGACTTCACATATCTTTTCTTTCGTTATTTTTATTATCCTGCGGATACGTATTTTTGAGTGTATTTTACTTACGGTACTTAATACGCTGATACCTGTGTAATTATTGCAGTTGATTTTATCTCCTTTCTTTCGTATATCGGTACGATAACGACAATCGCTTTTCTCCACTCGTCTGGGACTTCCCCCATCTCGAAACATAAATTTTCACAATTCGCACAGCCTGTGAGGTATGTACTTGCCACTTTATTTAAGCATTTCAGCGCTAATACTGCCTACACCAGCAGCCTTACCGTATTTTAAGTTCTTAATTATGTCTCTTACTTCAGTGACACAGACTTTCTCAATTGGGTTTTCTGATGCATTATGTTCTATGTCGCAGTTCTGTTGTCCTATAGCTTCACCTCCTAATAATTCTTTAAAAGAGTCTTTCAAAGCTAAGACCTGTGATGTTCAAGGTTCTCTCGTACGCTTCTTTCTTTTCTTGTCGGGCTGCCTCAATCTCATCATTCCACCATGCATCACCAGACTTTCTTCCTACATCCGCCGTACCACACACTTCAGTCGCAGTTTTAACAATGATATCCCATAGCATAGCCCATGCGCCCTCTATATATTTATTGCTTATAAGCGCTTCCCAAGTTGCCCTTTATATGCGTTCGTTTAACTTATTCTGAAAATCTAGTCGCACTTCCGGTTTCTGTGGATTTTCAATCTTGATTCGCGTTTGTTTCGTTTTTTTTGTCCTCTTTCTTCTCCATCTCCGCCCTGAGTTTATTTTGGAGACTAGAAGTTAATGATCAGTATTGTATTCGGAACCCCTCGTGAATCTTGTATCTTTGACAAGTTCTCTTTATCTTTCATCCGCAATAACGAAGTCAATTATACTGTGGCTATTTCCTTTACGCCAGGTGTACATGTGGATCATTTTATGTCTAAACCAAGTATTTGTAATAAATAGGCCCTTTTATAAGCATAAGCTAGCTAATCTTTCTCCGTTACCATTTGTTCTTGAATCCCCAAAATTACCTAGCACCCTTTCTGTATCTGTGCCCTGACGTTGGACGGCAACCCATCCGTTCATATCTCCTAGCAGAATTATTCTTTGACCATGATCGCAAGTACTTATTAATCATTTAAGTGTCCCAGAAGGCGTCTTTTACTTCTCTCGGATCACTATTAACTGGGGCGTAGCAAGCTATGATAAATAATCTTCTGATTCCTACCTTCATTCTAACCCACAGCAATCTGGGCGATACATATCCTTGATCTTTGAGATGCTGTCTTGCTTTTTCATTCATAATCAAACCGACCCCTTGACTACCATGTGATTCACTATCTACTCCTGACCATATTTCAAAACCGCCTTTCAGCACCCCATTTTCTATGTTTCTACTTTCGCATCCTTTTTTTTGTCTCAGGTACACATAAAATATCTAGCTTTCTTACGTGCATAATTTCTCGTGATTCTCTTACCTTAAGATCATTCACCCACCTAGTATTCCAGACACCCAATCTCCATTCATCGCCTGAAACTCGACCTTTACGTTTACCGTGTGTATGCATTTCGCCAATCAAAGTTTCAGTCCATTCCGAGAATATTTCATTGTTTCTATTATTCATTGTTTAGATTGTACACCCAACTAACACCTTTATGCGCGAAATTTGTTTTGCGAGTCGAAATCATGTCCAAGTTAAGTAGTGATTCGTCGTATGGTGGAGAGTCTAGTTGTAACGTCAGTCCCACCAAAACTTCTGTTACAGGGTGGAAGGGGGGGTGAGGACAAGAAATGGAAACAGAGAGAGTCGCAATTGGTTGATGTTTTATGCTGAGCTCACCAGCCTTCCGCAGCGTTGTATTAGATAGGAGTTCATATGTTCCGATCTGCCAATTCCCGGCCTACCTCTAGGCAAGGAACCAAAAACTCTTTTTTATATTATATATATATATATATATATATATTTATTTATTTATTTCGTCTATTTGAAGCATAGTTCTTGAAATATAAATGTAATAGTCTAATTTTGTAGAGGAATTATTTTAGTAAACAAAGATCAAAACGCATTCTAAAATAAAAGTCAGATTTTCAGTCCGAAGAAATTGTTTCAATTTTCGAGTACTATGAACAACCGTACATATAATTTTCAAATTTTGAAAAAAAATGGTCTCAAAAATTTTCAAAATGCTGGCTAACGAACTTGACCTTTAGTTTAAGAGACTAAAAGAGGCCAAAGGCCAATCCAATCGGTCAATTCTTCCGAAAGTTATCGTGCTCACAGACAGACAGACATACAGACATACAGACAGACACATTCGTAAAAACCTGTTTACCTTCTCTAGAAGAGAATGTAAAAATACAAATGTACAAAAGTACCATGAGCATTAATGATAGTTATTTTATTGTTTTAATGGTTAGAAATAGTATTGAGAAATATTGTGAAAAAACACACACGGGATGAAAAATAAATTAAATAGGTAAAGTAAAAATGTGAATTTTCGATTTTTCAAGAAAATTCAAAAAGTCATTATGATTATCTTGTAGGGCGTGCAAAAATAAACATTTTTCTTGTCCTGGATTTCTTTCGTATCGTGCGTTGTTTGGCTGAAGATGTTAATTTTCGTTTCTTCTTTTGGATTTTGAAAATGCTGTAACTCTGAAAATTTTCATTCCATCAAAAAATGTCATGAGAATAAATTGTTTGAATGTTACAGTGCTATGAACAGCCGCAAACATAATTTTCAAATTTTGAAAAAAATAGTTTAAAAATTTTTCAAAATTTCACTTTTTTGGCTTCAGGGGGTCTCAAAACATGGAAATTTGACAAAAACCCGGGGGTCAAATTTTACGCAAATCTAATACCTTCTCTAGATGAGAATGTAAAAAAGAAACTTAAAAATCGGTTACCCAGAAAAAAAGTGAGGTTTATATTTAAAAAATTGTTTCTTTAACTACGTTTTTTTATTTCTAAGTGAAAGTACATTTAAAAACAGTAAAAATTGTATTTCTTTGCAACAATAAAACCAAATTCTTCTTTAATGTACTATCTAAATATAAGGGGGTGAAATTTCGCTATTTTTATTAGAGAAAAGTGAGCCAGTAAAGGTTAGTAGAAAATCACTAATTCGATTAATTGAAATATTCAGTCATTCGAAAGTGGAATATTTCTATTTGTTCAACAAAAATGTCACTCTAAAAACAAATTATTATTTCAGGGCTAGTTTCAAGTATTAGAACAAGTAAACATTTTCAGCTTTATTGAAACAGTAAGAAGGCGACGTTTACACACCTAATCTATTTTACCTCACTTTATTCACATTAGAAATAATCGCTTTGATGCTTGTACACATACAAAAAAACAAAGAAATTACATTAAAGATAACAACACGCACCTGACAAGCGTCACCTACACAAGTTCATATCGAAAATAAGCAACCAAAATAGTTAACTAATTAATATATGGTATCATTTTTTAATTCAAATAAAATCTAACCTAACGCTTCAAATTAGTCAAATGCAGGATTGGTTCACTTAATACAATTAACAATTTCCAAGCATTTTTTTTTTAATTCCACGTACTTTGAAGGGTGTCAAACCATAAAAACCTAAACGCTATCTTTCACAAACCCGTTTTTATTGGCTCAAACAATTCCTTAAATACAAGATACGTATAACACAGTCAAACGAGTTAGAGAAAAAAATGAAAGTCGGTTTTTGGAAACAAATAATAAATTAAAAATTTGTCAATTTCTTAAATAAATCTTTCCATGATTCGATTCAGCTTCCCAATCCAGGGCCCCAACTTGATCCTGCGTGATGTTTTTTTCTTCTTTGGGGGGTCGAAAATTATTTGAAACCCGATCATGTGATTCAGGTACCCTACCACATGGCAAATATCCGTTTCCAATCAGCACGCGTCATTCTGGCCCGACCCCGACACTAAAATTCTCAAGGAAGGTCAATAAAGTTTCCTTATTTTGAGTATGCTTTACGCAACGCTTACGTATCTCAACTCCATCACACTATCTAAATGTAGACAAAGACTTTTTGTCAATAATGCGATAATATCTAGTATATATTCAAGTCTAAATATTGAAAATCTTATCAGTTATAGTACCACAAATTCTTTGAAAGTGATTTCTCTGTTTCTGTGAAAATGAAGATCTACATTTGTACTCTACTCACTGTTATAATATGTCTTAATTATGTTCGTAAGTAGAATATAATATAATACCTATATTATAATATCTATTCGCATTCTCCTTGAAAAGAGTTGAAACATATGTCACTTTCATTGCGCGCATGTCATGCTTCTACTTAATTATGTATTTGAGAAAAACAGTTTCTTACCAAGTGTTATAATGTTATTCATTATAAATAATTTTTCATCATTTTCAATAAAAAAATTTTAATCCAATCTTTTTTTATGAAAAATGTAGTTCTACTGTTTTCTGGCCCACAAAAAATATTTTTTTCATCATTCTGTAGAAAAGACCTATAAAACAACGTTTTTAACAATCTTTTTAATTACTACTACACCTAAAATTATTTAACATTTTTAGGTTTATCGGGCTTTGCACTATTTGCTCAATACACCCTTAGATTTGTTTTGGTAGTAAAAATATATGAAACCTTTATTAAAGTGTTTCAATATGTTAAAGTGTGGTCAAAAGTATAAAGTTATTTGATTTGAAGCAACTTTTCTGCGTAGATTTGAAGGTTTCTCTTTTTTTTTACAGAATCAATTCCACGACCATCACGTCCAAATGAAAGCCCTAATCTCGATGCCTCGGAAGCTAGATACCATCCTGGTTACTTTCCTGGTTCCAAGTTACGTGTACGCCAAGACAACGAAGGTCCATATTCTAATTTTTATTTTCAACTTCTCAAGTGGAGGGGGGAACGTGGACTAGATTCGCCTCCCCAAATATTCTCTGAATCTGTTTTTTTTTTTTTTATAAAGTATTTACTCGAAGTAAAGTGCCTAGAAGCTCACTTTAACATATACCAACCTTGCTTGAATTCTTAGAAGACATCATTTTTTTATACGATAAAAAATTGTTGAGATTAGTATGAAGAATTTAAAATTAAATTCTTACTTGTCTAGAATCGCGACTTTTAAGAATTTTTTATTTTACACGATTCGTTAAAAAAAATTATATTAAATACTTACGTCTACATCATCAAAAAAAAACATCACCAAATACTTGCGTCTACATCGGGTACATGATGAAAATTTATTATTATTGGTAATAGCAAGTTGCGGTTTTTTCTGAAATTCTCAACTATTTGCCCAAATTTCACTTAATGAGGTAATATTTAATTCAAGTTAACAAACTTGCTTATTTACACAATTGATTATTGTTCATAACTATTTTCTCTTAGATTAGTGCTAGAAAGTTGCGCTTTTTCTGAAATGTTCAACGTTGCTTTGCCTTTTTAGTTATGGAAAATTATAAATAAACATAATAGAGAATCATATTTTAAACAATCTCTTCCTTTTCTGTGAATGTAATTTTATAAAATAAAACAGATATTTGAAAAAATAGCTAACATTAATTCCCTTTTTACTAGAGCCGAGAATCAGAAACATTATTTACTCGAAGTGGTAACAGAGTACAAGTTGCATTTCCAAATTTTTCTCCTACCTCCCACCTACCCCTAATTATTCCATTCTTTGTTTTCGTCCCTTGTGTGAGATAGCTTTTTTTTTAATTATTATTTTTAAACATTGGGAAATAAGCAAAAATAATTCACTCAAAAAAATACAATATTATTTAAAAAACTATTCTTTTTGAAATTCACTTAGCAGAAAAAAAACTTTCTAGCACTACTCTAAGAGAAGATAGTTATAAACAATGATAAGTTGTTTGAACAACTGTGTTTGTTAACTTGTATTATTTATTACTTTACTAATTAAAAAATGGGTCAAAAGTTAAACATTTCAGAAGAACCGCAACTATCTGGCATTAATAAAGAAGAAGATAGTTATAAACAATAATAATATGTGTAAATAATTTTGTTGCTGAATTGAATTAATTATCAACTCACTTCAACTGAAAAGTAAACAAATCATTTTGTTAACTTTAATTATGCAGGATACAAGAAACTATGAATTGACAAAACTTGTGCACCCAAAAAAGATCTACAAATCTGTTACTGATCACTTTATTATAGGACACGAAGTTTTTGTTTTAATCGTGAAAAATAATACTAACAATAAGAAAATCAAATTTTGGGAAAACAACAGAAAGTACGACAAAAAATTATGAGACAAAAGTTTTTTACGCTATATAGAACTACAAATTTGTTATTAATTATTTTTTGATACGATGCGCAGTTTTTCTTTAATTCGTAAAAACTAATGTTATAAATTTAAAAAATTCAATTTTTTGAAAAACGATTCGAGCTACGAAAGAAATAGAGACAAAAGTTGTTCACCCCAAAAAGAGCTATACATTTTTCTCTAATAATTTTTTTGTAGAAAAAGTAGTAGTTTTTGTTTTCAGCGAAAAAAATAACATCTTCCAATTCGATTTTATCCTTGCTCTCTTTAACTTCGTTAGATACGCTTATTTCTTTTCGTTAACGGGAATTTTCATCGTTTATTTCTCAGTTGTCATGAGCTATTAATTTTACATCATTTAACTTCAAAATCAGTATAATTAATGCATTGAAACACCGAAAATGTAGCAGATGTCTGGAGAGACCTATGCCAAATTTAATAGCTTTAATTTAAAAAAGAAACTTCAAACTCGGTTACCCAAAGAAAAGGTAGGTTTAACTTCAAGAAATTGTTTCCTTAACTACGTTTACCTAGTTCAAAATAAAAGTAAATCGATTTGTTGAATTATCCGGTAATTCGATAGAGCAAAATTACTATTTGCTTACCGGAAATATATATATAAAGTTGTCAGGGTTGTATATAATAATTAAAAGAATGTTATAGAAGCGATTAACTTGTAGAATACAAATTTTTAATAAAAGAACTCGATTGTCCCATATTTTCAGCCAGAGCGCCCAAACAGGGGACTGGTCGAACTCGATTGGTCAATTAAGTCTTTAAAAAAAATATTTTTAAAAAACCGTGAGGACGTAAAGCCAAATTGGATTGGTATTATATCCATTATCCCTATTGATGTTACTAGGGTGTTTTAAGATTTCGATTGCTTCTCTATGTTTTCTTGGAAAATAATTGTATGTTTTTGCGATCAAAGTTTTTTTTTTCAAATAAAATGCTATGTCCTGTTTTGAAATGATGCTCAGCTAGTGCTGATTGCGTGAAATATTTCAGCCTGACTTTACTCTCATGTTCCTTTATACGTTGGCTCACCGCTCTCCCGGTTTCTCCAATATAGACTTTGCCACAGGAACAAGGGATTTTATATACTTCCGCATCACTGAGAGGTACCTTTTTATCTTTAGGGTTGTTGAGAGGTTGTCCTATTTTTGCAGGTGGTTTAAATATGTTTTGGATGTTGTGTTTGTTGAGTATTCTTCCTATTTGTTCTCTGATACCTTGGATGTAGGGTAGGATGGTGGTCCTTTTTCTCTGTCTTTCTTCAGTAGGTTGTATTAACTTGTTGTTCTGAGTGTATTTTCTTATGACCTCATCAATTTGTTTGTTTGTGTAATCATTCTGTATTAGGAATGGTCGACATTCCGTAATTCCTTTTGTAAGTTATCTGTTATGGAGGCAGCTCCGTATACAAGGGAGTTGCTGACCGATTGCTTTTGAGATGGGTGGTGCAAAGAGGCATGTAGGTATCTGTTTGCGTTAGTGAGTTTTCTGTGAACTTCATGTCCTAATGTGTTATCAGATCTTTTGTAAACTAGTACGTCCAAGAAAGGAAATTTTCCGTTTTGTTCAATTTCGATGGTGAACTGGATATTAGGGTGTAATCGATTGCTGAAATCAGAAAGCTTGTGTAGTTCATCTAGTCCATGTCTCCAGACGACAAATGTGTCGACAACGTAACGGCAGCAAAATTCGGGTTTCAGCTAGGATTGGTTGAAGATTTTAGTTCCTAGATGTTCCATAAAGATGTTGGCTATTACAGGTGAGATTGGAGATCTCATTGCTGCTCATGAGGTTTGTTCGTAGAATTGGTTATTGAAAGAGAAGTAAGTGTTGTTGAGACAGTGGTCTATCAAAAGTACTAGATCGGCGGAGAAGTTTGCAAAGGATTTAATCATAGCAATTGTATCAGAGATTTGTACTTTCGTGAAGAGAGATACTGCCTCGAAACTTACTAGGATGTCTTGGAGTTGAATATGAATCGGTTATATCTTTTTTATAAAGTCAAAAGAGTTTTGGACGTGTGTGAAGGAGTTTCCTGTGAAAGGATTCAGTTCTTTGGTAAGAGAGCGTGCTAGTCCGTAAAGTTTTGGAGAGCTGGGATTAGTAGGTATTGATTTATATATTTATTTGCTGTCAAGTTTAGAGTCTTTTAGAAGGGTTTTTGTTTTGCTGACTATTGTTTTTGTGGGGTCTTTTTTAAGTTTTTCATATGTATCGTCAGTTAAAAGGTCCATGATTTTGTTGTCATAATCTTCTTTATTCATCATTATTGTTGTGTTGCCTTTGTCTGCAGGTAACATTATGATGTCTTTATTGTAATTGAGTCCTTTAATTGATGTTTTTCCTTGTTTTGTTAAGTTTGAGAATGGAAGTTGTGCTTGGCGTAAGATGTTGGCCGTCCAACGCCGTGTGTAATTCCTTTTTTTTCGGTGAAAGGGTATATATTATGGATTCCAAATTACTGATGATTTCTTCTTTCGGGATTTTGGAGGGATTTACTGCAAAGTTATGTTTTTTAGATAAGGCTGAAATCATTTTCTTGCTGAAAGGCTGGTTAGAGATGTTTTTTACTGTGTTAGTGTTGTGTTCCTTCTTGGAAGTAACTTTTTAAATTTTAGTTTTATATGTTTTGACTGGAAAGATCTTTAATCCGTTGGGACTGGTCAAATGATATGCGATCGAATGTAGACTAAATGTCAAATCTGAGGGTCCTTGATAAGAAAAGGTTAAATTTTAATAGTTTTTTAGAGGTAGTGTTCAAGACAAATTTTGTATGTTGTATTCTTTTTTTCAAGAGAACCAAACTTGTTTGATGTAGAATTGAATTGGATTTAGATGTTGCCAAATAGTTCATTAATTGTAAGAATTTTGGGAGAATGTTCTTGTCCCTGCATCGTTTCAAAAAAGCTCAAGATGTTAGTAGCTTCGCTGGAGAAGACCTGAGCTTACTAAAAGTGTTAGTTTTAGTAAGAAAACTCTCTCCGTAGAGTTCTTTAATAATAGATTTACTGCTTTCACGATGATTCATTATAGTTTTGCACACGATTGAAACCCGAAACACCTCCTTTTCTTATAATGAATCATCGTGAAAGCATTAAATCTTTTATTTTAAGCTTTATTGGAACAGTAAGAAGGCAACATTGTGAAACTTCTGAGTAGAATTAGTCACCTCTACAAATGCCAAAAAAATGGACATCAAGAATTATTTACACACCTGATCTATCTAACCTCACTGTATTTACATCAGAAATAATTCCTTTGATGTTTGTACACACACATAAAAATAATGTGATTCGATTAAATATAGCAGCTCACATCTGATAAATGTTACGTACACAAATTCATATCGAAAATAATAAACCAAAAAAAGTTAACTAATTAATTAATAACTGGAATCACTAATGCGTTAGTCAATATTTGCAAGAATTGACTCTATTAAAATAAACTCATGATTTTTTCAAATCTTACCTTAAGCTTGAAATTAGCAAAATACAGGATTGGTTCACCTAATGCAATCAGCAGTTTTTGAAAATCAGTATGATACGTAGGACATAGTAAAATGTGTTATAGAAAAAAATTGGAAGTTCATTTTCTGAAAACATATAATAAATGAGGAATTTGTTTAAAAATAAAATTAATAAAATGAAAAAGTAAATCAAATCAAATACCAATTTTATATTTTTTCGTATCGTATGAGTTGGTAATCATAAATACGTCAGTCGAAACAAATTATTTCATTCATCTAGAGTTTCAAGACTAGAGAAGGAAACAGTAACATCAAATTTTTTTCTAAATACTCACTAATGAGAGTAATGAGTTAGGATAATAATTTATGGTCATTTTGATATTTAACGTCACATATTTATTAATATTCTTAACAATTGGAGTTTGAAAAAATTATTTTATTACTCCAGATCTTCATAACTAAAAACAAGAAATAATCTGTGAGTTGGACGTCGCGAGCTAATGAAAAAAAAATTATTATAAAAAAGTCAGTTTTGAAAATATTTTGAAAGTACTACAAAAAGTTAAGGAGGATCTTCATAAATCCTTGCGTTAGCTTTGAGATATTAATGGTGCAAATAAGTCTTTGAAAATTTATCAGTTTATTTGAAACCGTATTTAATTTATCGTGTTGATAAAAAAGTGTGACTTACACACACACATATATTTCAGAACAGTTGCTTATAATGTTGTATTCAATATTTTTAATTCCATAACATTTAATTAAACGAACTGAAAATTTTTCGAAATTCTTACTATTACAATTCTCCCTCTACAAACAAGAAAAAATTGAAACAACAAATTTTTGAAAAAAGCATACTGTAATGTATCACAATAATCATTTCTATATTTCAAGTAATGCATTCATGAATATTCTTTAGGATTATATGGAAATAAAAAATTATTTCATCAGTCCAGAGCAACAAACCTACAAAAAAAAAATCAAATCATCAGTTAGTTATCTAAAATTGCCAAGAAAAGTAAATGAAGTTTTCTTATGCTTTACACAAAACTGAATTGAATAATATAATAATATAATGATAAATCTCAATTCCGTTCCGTCATCTAAATGTAGATAATCCTTTTCGTCAAGAATGAGATAACAGCTAGTATATATATATATATATATATATATATATATATATATATATATATATAAGTCAAAAATGTTCAACATCTTATCAGTTATACGACCACAAATTCTTCGAAAATCAGTGCTCTGTTTCTGTAAAAATGAAGATCTATATTTGTACTTTATTCATTGCTATAATATTTCCTAATTATGTTCGTAAGTAGAATATAATAAAATACCAAGTCACTTATATATGAAAAAACCTAATATTTAGATATCGACTATATTCAAAAATTCGTTTTTTTAAGTGTATTGAATTCAAATACGCATTTTTGAAAAGAGTTGAAAGATATGTCACTTTCATTGTGTGTATTTTATGCTGCTGTGTAATTATGTATTTAACGGAAACAGTTTCTTACCAATTGTCATAAAATAATTTCTTATAAATAATATGTTATCATTTTTTATGGAAACAATTTAAATCCAATCTTTATGCAATCAAATTTTTTTTAAAAATTGCAGTCCTAATGTTATCTAGCCCACAAATGTTTCAATTTTGAAGATTCGAAACTATAAGTTAGGCAACATTTTTATATTCAGAAACAGATCATATTTAAGGACCAACGATAACTCTCGCAACATTTTTTTCCAGCATTCTGTAGGAAAGTATCTACAAAATACAAAGTTTTTTCTCAATTTTTTGTAAATTACTACTATCCTTGAAATGATTAAATATTTTTAAGTTAATCGGGTTTTGCACTATTTACGAAATACACCTTTAGATTTGGTAATGTACTTCTGTTAAATCTGTTAAATTGTTGTTAAGGATATGAAGTTGAGTGATTTGATACAATATTTGAGAACATTGTATAACCTCATCTTATTGCATTTTCTTACAGTTTATTATGATCGAAAACATTACTCAAAATGTTTAGATTATTTTACGTCACGCTTAATTTGTCAAAAAATGTCGAAAAAATTATGAGAAAATCAAGTTCTTTATGGATAGTATTCTACTAAATGATAAAGCTTTTTCTGCGCTTCAATTTCGAGAAGAGTATAGTTCATTTGTTGAAGGTTCCAAATTGTTTTTATTTTCTTTTTTTCTTTCATTTTAGTAACTTCTAATTCTAATTTGATTTGTGAGAAAAAAGAATGAATTTCCCTTCTCACACTTCCTGCTAATTCCCATCCCGAATATCCCCTAGCCTTATTTCCCCTAATTTCCGATTTTCATTCCCCACATTTTCGATTTCGCCCCCTTCCAGCCCCTTTTACATTCCACCCCCTTTCGAGTAACCCTCATAGTTACAAACTCTTTATTACAGCTTAAAATGAAATTTTTTTCCAACAGCTGTTCAAAAAGTGTCACAGTAAATTTGTATATGTACCCATAAGTTTGAGATCTTGGACGCATAATGAATTTTTTCCGGTGTTGATTCCAAAATTTTTAAGTTAAATTCTTCATTTTTTTACAGATTCAAGTCCACAACCTTCACGTCAAAAGGAGCTGCGTAATCTCGCCGGCAACCAAAATCATAACCGACCATATGGGAGCGCTAATCTCGACACCAACCAATATGCTTATGCTCACCCGCCTGGTATGGAGTTACCTGTACACCAACACAACGCAGGTTCAGATTCTAATTTTTATTCTCAGCTTCTCAAGTGGAGGGGGGAATGAGTCCTTCAGACCCCCCCCTCCCCATTATCCTCTGAATCCGCCGCTGGGGTGTTTTATGAAGTATTTACTCGAAGTAAACTGCATAGGGGCACATGTTAACATAATCCGATCTTGCTCAAATTCTTAGCAGACATAATTATGTTATACACTAAAAAATTGTTGGGATTTAGAACAAAAATTTAAAATTCAATTGGTTGTTGTCTAGAATCGCGTTTTTTCAGAAATATCGATTTCACGCGATTATGATTTTTTTTAAATACAGTTAATACTTACGTGTACCCATACGTTTGTGATCTTGGTTACATGATAAAAATGCGTTTGTTTTAATTGCAGTTTTTCAATCTTTAAACACACAAACTTCTTTCTCGCTCGAAATAAAAAATTTCCCGAAAATACGTCGTATCCAAAATTCTTCGTGGAAATTTCTCTTTGTGGATTTAAAGGTCGCTCATTTTCTTACAGGATCACATGCAGGGCCTCCTCATCAATATGGGAACCCTTATCTTAGCGCTTTCCAACAACCTTACCTACCTGGTACCGGGATGCATCGATACCAACCCAACGCAGGTCTAGATTCTAATTTTTATTTTCAGCTTCTCAAGTAGAGGGGGAATGTGACCTTTATACCCCCTCCCCCTAAATATCCTCTGAATCTGCCCCTGGGGTTTTTTTTATAAATTATTCACTGAAAGTAAAGTGCCTAGGGGAACATGTTAACATTAACCGATCTTGCTCAAATTCTTGGTAGACATAATATTTTTATACATTAAAAAATTGTTGAGATTTAGAAAAGGAAATTTAAATTAAATTGGTAGTTGTCTAGAATCGCGTTTTTTTAGAATTTTTTATTTTCGCGACTATGGTAAAAAGAAATACATTTAATACTTACGTGTACTCATACGTTTGTGATCTTGGGTACATAATACACTTGATACATAATGACACTTGGCATCCCGTTAGCAAATGTATTTGCTTCCTCATCAATGAAGCATTAGTGATTTTTTAAACAATAAACAAACTAAAGTTTTCATTTTGATCAATTCAAAAATATAAATTTACAAAGAGTACAAAATTACAAAATAATACAAACAATTTTTCAAATACAATAACAAATCAGACATATCAAATTTTGCATTAAAAATGGTAACTTTTTGAGGTGGAAAAGGAAACGGAAAAGTTCTTCCGCACCCTATCGCTTTTCCTAGCTTTATGATTCTTTTACAGAAATTGTCAGAATTATTTTATTTGAAAATTTATGATCAAAAGGTCTTTTTTATTCATGCATCAACTTCCTTACTCTTCAATAAATATTATTATTATGGGTCAATCGATTTAATTAAATGAATTTTAAAACAAATTCGAAAATGTTACCATTACAAATGTTTTCAAAATACTACATATCCAAAACTCT
Source organism: Andricus curvator (assembly GCA_932195095.1). Taxonomy (NCBI): domain Eukaryota; kingdom Metazoa; phylum Arthropoda; class Insecta; order Hymenoptera; family Cynipidae; genus Andricus; species Andricus curvator. Next base: position 133,384 of record CAKNYM010053048.1, on the reverse strand, counting down.
TCGTGCGAAATTTTCGTGTCTGGATTTGAAGGTCGCTTTTTTCCACAGAATTAACTCCACAATCGTCACGTCTATATTGGAACTCTCATCTCAACGCCTTCTCACCTGCTCACAATGCTTACCCACCGGATACCATGATGCCTGTACAACATCATCCCACAGGTTCAGATTCTAATTTTTATTCTCAGCTTCTCAAGTAGAGGGGGGAATGTGAACTTCAGTCCCCCCCCCCCCACAAATATCCTCTGAATCATCCACTGGTGTGTTTTATCAAGTATTTACTCGGAGTAAAGTGATGTAAAGAAAGTATAAAAGATGCCACGCTGAAAAAACCAGTTCTCGTCAGATCACTGAAGTTAAGCAGCGTTGGGCGCGGTTAGTACTTGGATGGATGACCATTCGAGAATACTGCGTGCTGTTGGCATATTATGGGTGTGATGAGCCCACACTTGTAGTTATTTGTAACTACAAGAAAACTATTCACCTAGAAACACTACCCGAATCGGGTAGTGTCACGCCTACCCTGAAAGGGAAATGGCTTAATGGTATACAAAGTGCCTAGGGGCACATCCCTGCTGGAAAAATGTTTACAAAAAAGTACAGAAAACTAAAACTATTTTCACAGGAATCTACAAATGAATACAATAAATTACAACAAAAATTACAGGAAAGTACAACTTTTTTCTGTTATTGAAACGAATTTTGTACTTTTTTTTTGTATTTGTTTGTACATTGTTTTATTTTATTGTAGTTTTAACCTTTCTACAAGAATTTACAACCACAAGAATCTACAGGAATTTACAGCTTTTCCAGTCAAAAATTTGTTTTTTTCGACCTAGAATGACAGATATTAAGAATATTGCAATGACATAATTCAAAATCAGGATGTTTACATGATCGCTGTTACAAAAAAGCTTCTATGTTTATATGTCATTTAAAATTATGTCATTGCCACGTTCTCAATATTTTTCATCCTAGATCGAAAGAGAATAACCTTTTCACTGCAAATAAAGTAGTACATTCAAAAATTTTCTAGGAATCCAATAATAATTTTATTATCTTGGAACTCGAATTTTTTCTACAATTTTTTGAAAATCCTGCAAAAGTATTAATAAAGTTCTTTTAAAATTAATTTCTCAACAAAAAAATTATTTTGTGTTTTAAATATTTTGAAATCTGTTCACGTTTTAAATCATTTTGAAATCTTTTCAAAACTTTGAAATATATTTTGAAGTTATTCGATAATTTTCCAATTTAATAATTATGCAATCAGAAATTTTTTTTAAATCTTTTTAAATATTCTCTTAAAATTAATTTTTCAGAATAAAAAATCATTTTAAATTTTCCCAGCAAACTTAAGATTTTTTTTTTATTTTTTCAAAATTTTTAAAGATTCTTAAAAAGCTTCAACATTTTATTTCAAAGTCTTCAAAAATCTAAATTTAGTTTTTTATTTTCCGAAATCTTTTCCAGTTTAAAATCAAGTTGCGATTTTCTTGAAATCTGTAAATATCTCTTGAACTAACTCAAATTTTTTCCAAATTGAGATTGTATTTTATATTATATTGTATTTTCCAAATTGCATCAAGATTCAGTAATTTCACTTGCATAGTAAGAATTTGTTAAATAGAACAATTAAAATTGTAACTTCCAAAGTTTTAATTTAACACTCTGAAATATTAACGATTCAAGTATTTCTATTTCAAATAATTCAGTTTAAAACTGTTTAGTTTTTATTATTTGATTTATAAGTGCTCATTTTTAATGAAAATTAAAATATTACTAAATATTCAAAAAAATGTCTTCCTCAATTAAAAATTTTTTAACTAATTGCGGTTAAAAATGGAATATTTTAGATTGAAGCAATATCTGAATGGGATTTGGAATTGAATAAGAGCTTTTAGTTTTTCAAATTATTTTTGAATTATCAATAATTCATAAAGTTTCAATCGAACATTTACATTTGTTTAACTACTGAGGCTTTCAAATTGAAAAAATTCTATTTTGACGTTGAAATTTGTAACTTGCTTAGTTTTGAACAGATTCAGAATCGTCCTGCAAAGTCAATTATTGTTCAATTTTCAATGATCGAACTACAGTTCAATGTGATTTATTATAATTTATTATAATAGCAAAAGTTTTCGGTAAAAGTGCAATATTTTCTTCAAATTTTTTTCAAAAACATAATTTTACGTGTAGTTTCCCAATATTTAATCTTTTGTGAAATCTTGTAATTTTTTGTATAGACTTGTACATTTTTACAATAACTTACTTAAAATTAAAAGCTTTTTAATGACGTCAAACACCCACATTAAAAGATTGTAAAATTCTGTACTTCTTTGCTATTTGTATTCAACTGTATTTTATTGTTAAATTTTGTACATTTTCTCACAAAAAACTACATGTTTTAAGACCAAATTACAGTTGTAGAAATGTTGTACTTTCTTGTAAAAATTGTTTACAACAGGGGTGTTAATATCAAACGACCTTGCTCAAATTCGTAGTAGACATAACTTTTTGTATTCGATAAAAAATGGTTGGAATCCAATAAAAAAATTCCAAATTGAATTGCTAATCATCTAGAATCGCGTCTTTTCACAATTTTTTATTTTGCTTAATTGATTCAGGAAATTATACATTTAATTCTTATGTGTACCTATTCGTCTATGATATTGGGTACATGATAAAAATGCATCAGTTTTAGTTGCATTTTTTTTGAATCTTTAAAACATAAAACTTTTTTCCGCGTTAACTGAAAGATTTGGCTAAAATACTTCGCACCCAAAACTCTTCGTGGGAAATTTTTCTGTGTATATTTTTTTAATGCAATAAGAAATTGTTGGGATTTAGAAAAAAAAATTCAAAATTAAATCGGTAGTTTTCTTGAATAACATTTTTTCAGCATTTTTTATTTTACGCGATTATGATTTTTTTTAATACATTTATTACTTACGTGTACTCATACGTTTGTAATATTGGGTACATGATAAAATTTAATAATTTTTAATTGCATTTCTTTCCATCTTTAAACGTAAACTTCTTTTTCGCTCAAATTCAACAATTTTGTCAAATACTTCGTATCCAAAACTCTTCATGGGAAATTTTGGTGTGTGAATTTAAAGGTCGCTCACTTTTTTTACAGATTCATTTCAACTACAGTCACTTCAACACGAGCTGCGTAATCTCGCCGGCAACCAAAATAATAACGGACCATATGGGAGCCATAATCACCACGCCAACCGATATGCTTATGCTTACTCACCGGATGTCGAGATACCTGTCAACCAACGCCACGCAGGTTCAGATTATAACTTTTATCACGAAGGAATAGTAAGGAGTGATATCACCCTATGTGATTGGTGAACATAGGTGGGACGAGCGACGTCCTGCGACGACTGCTTTTGCAGTCACGTGTTATACCCACTCCCCGCCGTTATTTTTTGACCGGGATCGCACAGAAATTTTCAAAACAAAATTTCGAAACTTCCAACGCGTGTTGACATCTTTGACATGGCAACCGCCGCGCAGGTGCGCATGTGCACGATTTGGCTTTTAAGTTGTCATTCGTGGCAAGCATTAACGAATTCTTGGAGGTCGCTCGTCCCACTCCCCACTTACAGGGATACTACTCCTTACTATTCCTTCGTGCTTTTATTCTTAGCTTCTCAAGTGGAGAGGGAATGTGAATTTTAGATCCCCCCCCCCTAAATATCCTCTGAATCATCCGTTAGGGTGTTTAATAAAGTATTCACTCGAAGTAAAGTGTCCAGGGGAACATGTTATCATTAAGCGACCTTGCTAAAATTCGTAGTAGACATAATTTTTTTATTCGAGAAAAAATTGTTAAGATTCAGTAAAAAAATTCAAAATCGAATTGATAACACTGGTATACAAGGGTTGTGCTAGTGGGAAGTGACTAGGTGTTTTAGATAGATTTCCAAATACAAAATTTGGCCAAAATACTTCGTATACAAAACTCTTCGTGAGCAATTTTTCTGTGTAGATTTGAAGGTCGCTCTTTTTTTTACAGTATCAGGGAGACCATCACAACTATATGCGAACCCTAATTCCGAAGCTTTACAGAATGCTAACCGACGTATTCCCATGATACGTGTACAACAACAAGACACAGGTACAGGTTCTAATTTTTATTGTAAGCTTCTCGAATAGAGGGAGGAATATGACCTTTAGATCCTTTACCCCGCCAAAATATCCTCTGAATCGTCCGCTGGGGTGTTTCATAAAGTATTTACTCGAAGTAAAGTGAAGAGGGGCTCATGTTAATATTAACCGACCTTGCTGAAATTCTTAGTAGACATAATTTTTTTTATAAGATCAAAAATTGTTAGGCTGAGAAAAAGAGATTCAAATTTAAATTGGTAATTGTCTAGAATCTCGTCTTTTCAGAATTCTGTATTTTAAGCCATTATGATTAAAAAAATTTTACATTTAATACTTGCGTGTACCCATTCGTTTGTGATCTTGGGTACATGATAAAAATTTATAAGTTTTAATTGCAATTTTCTCAATCTTTAAAACCTGGACCTATCGTGGCGTAAAATTTAGCCTTTGTGGTGTTCCTAAGCCTTCGTGGCATTACTTATTAATTTATGTGTTCAGCCCGGACTTTTGAGTCATTTGTTTACCTTGTATTTATTAAAATAAACTATTAAATCTAAAACGTCGCGCGTCTTCGCGATTTCTTACCCACTATATTCCTGACTACTATGAACTATAATTTACTAGTTAATTTATTAGCTAACAGAAGGTCGCTCACTTTTTTTACAGGATCAAGTCCACGACATTCAGGTGTATATAACAGCCATAATTTTGTCGCCTACCAATATGCTGGCACACCTCATCCCAGGAGACCTGTAAAACAACACACCACAGGTCCAAATTCTAATTTTTATGCTCAGTTTCTCAAGTGGAGGGGAGAATGTGACCTTTAGATTCCCCTCCCCAAATATCCATTGAATCTGCCCTGGGGCTTTTTATAAAGTATTTACTCGAAGTACGGTGCCTAAAAGCACACGTTAACAATAACCGACCTTGCTCTAATTCTTATTAGATATCATTTCTTATATACTATAAAAAATTGTCGGGATTTAGAAGAAAAATTTAAGATTAAATTTGTACTTGCAATGAGGGAAGAATTCCCGTGTAATTCGGGTTCACACCCCAATAGTTCGAGTGGTTTCTCTTTTTTTTCACACGAAGGTTTGGCGCGCTTGCACTACTGAGACGTGTGATCACCGCAACCATTCGGGTGCTCACCCGAAACAGCAGCGGTCGAAGTAGTGGGGCGCCCGCCCGAATAGTTGGGGAGCTGGCATGAATGATTCGGAAGATTCGAGTCGTCAACCGCGTTCGATGTTTGCGCATGTTCGCTAATGACAGCAGCTGATGAACATCAGGCTCTTCCCGAATGTCACTGTTTCTAGTTTATGTCGATTTTATTGTTCATGTGCGAGATGTCAGTGGAATAAAGTGTGACTAGTTATCTGGTTTCTCTTTGGATAATCATTAACGAACGTAAGAGAAATATAAAACATTATTCTTTCTCTAGAATTATTTCTGTATACCGGGATGAACGCTTTTATTGAAATTTTACATTTGATTTTTCGACTCATGTGCAAGCAAAGAATAATGTTTTATATTTCTCTTACCTTCGTTAATGATTATCCAAAGGAAACCCAGATAACTAGTGAAACTTTATTCCAGTGACATCTCGCACATGAACAATAAAATCAACATAAACTAGAAACAGTGCCTTTCGGGAAGAGCCTGATGTTCATCAGCTGCGACCTTCAGCGAACATGCGCAAACGTCGAACGCGGTTGGCGACTCGAACCTCCCGAATCATTCGTGCAAGCTCCCCAACTATTCGGGCGGGCGCCCCACTACTTCGGCCGCTGCTGTTTCGGGTGAGCACCCGAATGGTTGGGGGAATTCTTCGCTCAGTGTGTCTAGAATCGCGCGTTTTCAGAATTTTTGATTTTTTGCGGTTATGATTCAAAAAATGTTACATTTGACACTTAGGTGTACCCGTACGTTTGTCATCTTGGGTATATAATAAAAATTCGTAAGTTCTAATTCTATTTTTTTTAATCCTTAAAACATAAAAATTATCCACGCGGTAAATCAAAAATTTTGTCGAAATGCTTCATATACAAAGCTCTTTGTGGGAAATTTGTGCCTGTAGATTTGAATATCACTTTTTTGTTTACAGAACCAACTCCACGACCGTCACGTCAAAACGAGCGGCATAATCGCGCCCGCAACCAAAATAATAACGAACCTGCCGTGGTGAGCCTAATAATATTTATTGGATATTGATTTGTCATGCACAGAACAAAATTAGGTTTTATTTTTAACAAAAAAAACGGCATATAAATATACTGAAACCAAATTGAACCATAATTGGTTCATATTGAGGAATGCCAATATTGCAAGCAATTCAATTGTTTTTTTTCTGTTTTGACATTAGTCAAGATATGTGTGCCATTCAAATATTTTTTACTGCAAAAACTCACAAACGAATACATTTTTTGAAAATAAAAAGGTTTTAATTGATTTTTTTTTTCATTTTTCAAATTATGCGAACAATATTCCAATTACAACTGGTGTACTGAAACCTCTGCACATTATAGAGTTTTCTTTTCAAAACGTAATTTCATGATAAATTTTCAATCATTTTATAGCAAATAGAAGCCTATCACATTTCAAATATTAAAAAAATTGATTTAGAAAAAGGCGCTCCCACGATATTATTCATTTTATATAAAAAATGCCCGAACATCATCCGAGAAAAATGTTTTGCCAAAAAAAGTTCAGTACTCGGTATTTTCAATGACATTTGCACCAAACGAATACAGAAATCTTAATGGATTTCAGAATAATAATTTCGTATTTGTCGAATTACATTTTTTTTATGCTATTTTTTATTCCGTTTCTGAAAATTAATAACTACATCATAATTTAAGCATTTATCCAACAAAAATTTTCATTAAATCAACATTTCAGATTTTGAAAATAGCGCTCCCACCATTATTACTTTTTTTTTTGCTCAAAACGCGTTCATTTTATAAGAGAATAATATTCCACGAAAAAAATGCAAATATTCTGTTTTTTAAATTAAAGGTGAAGGACCATGGAGATGGAACAGCATCCGTGGATGGCGTTACTGGAAAATTCTTTGGGGGATGGTTTCTTCCATCCAATTTAGCACGTCTGCTACCACTAGATCCTAGAACCGCGGCCAGGATGCGTGTACGCATACTCACCGAAGGTGCAGTTTCCAATTTGTATTCTTAACTCCTCAAGTGGACAGAGGATTATCACACTTAGTACCCTCCCCCACCCTTCCAAATATCCTCTGAATCCGCCCCTCAGGTATTTCATAAAATATTATTTACTCGAAGTAAAGTGCCTAGGGGCACATGTTAACCTTAACCAACCTTGCTCGAATTCTTAGTAAACATAATTTTTTTTATACGATAAAAAATTGTTGCAGTTTGTAAGAAAAATTCAAAATTGAATTGGTAATTGTCTAGAATTGCGTCATTTCTGAATTTTCTATTTTGCGGTGAATTTTTGTTAAATATCATTTTTCCGACTTCAATAAGAATAATCAAAAGGGAGAAATCGTAACAGTTCATTGACAAATTAAACCTTGATAACTTCTGATCTAATTGGCATAATTGAGTTTCCTTTACTGACACTGTTTAGAGTGAGTGTTCTCTTTCGAAATACACTAGAAAATTAACAAAATAGCGGCGGTTTTACTCAGAATATTTCAATTAGATTTTCTCAAAAACCACATATTTTTTTTGTTTAATTTTTTTTCTAAGTTGGTACTTCGAAAAGGAGGACCTTCGAGTTTTATGAGAACCAAATCATTTTTTAGCCAAGAGAATTTTTTTTTTCAGAAATTGAATTTTCAGATTTTTCTTAGAAAAAAAGACAGATTCGACAAAATGCTAAGTAAATTATTTGCTCATTTTAGAAATTTTTACGAAAAGTGGCTCTTACTCTCTTATGATATTTTGCGTCATTCGCGAAAAAAATCTATTTAACATTTAATTTGTCGAAAAGAAATTCTCGGGGCCACAAAAATGTCTTGGCTCATATAAATCAAGCAGAATTTCTTCTTTATATCAGCACGAATGTTTCAAGAGCTGGGAATATAAAGTCGAATTAATAGAAGAACCCGCTTTCTTTATGGTATCCAATATTTAAAAAAAAAATCGTGCTGATATAAAAATGACAATCGGTAAGTGTTATGCAGGCCAAATTATTTCTGTGGCCATAGGAATTTTGTTTCGTAAAATTGAATTTTCATTTTTTTCTTGCTATCATAAACTGCCGCCGTTTTGTTAATTTTCAATATTTTGGTCAAAAGTTGTGAAGGTTTGAAGAAACAATTTGTATTTTTTCAAAAACAATCTTAAAATTTCAAATAGCCTGTTTAATTTAGAATGGATTCGATCTCATTATTTTGACTTATATCTTATGATATAAGGATATCTCACATGAAAGTTTAGTAAATTTACTTATTTTATCATTAAGTAACCCCGAAAGAACTTTTTTTGATGCATTAATAATTAGAAAATAGTTTAAGTTTTTGATATTCACCCCTTGATATTTCACTTTTGAGTAAAACAAAAAATTGAAGATGATTAATATCAATAAATCATAAATTAGAGAGAGTCGCGACTTTGGACAAAAATGAGATTTTGAATCAAAAATTGATTAATTTTTTGTAGCTGCATTGGTTGTTTTTTTTCATTTTGCTGCTAAAATGAATAACTTGGGGGAAAACTTTATTAAAATTATGAAAATTCGGAAAAGCTGCGATTATATGGATAATTACCATTTAGTGTCTTGAAAAAATAAAGGGAGGGACAGCAAAACAAACCAACCCACAGGTTCTCAATAATGAGATTATCAGGTATGAAATTCTGAATAATTTAAATACACATCCTCACCATAGGATTCTTTATGCCTCGTTTTTTCGATTATGCCAAAACAAACCAAAAAACCCCAAACAAATTGTACCGGGACCAAGAGTAGGTATTTTTTGTAGATTTTTGTCACTGAATGCGAATTCGAAAATCAATCAAAAACCAATCCGAAATCGCATTCTTTCTATCACGTCAAGTTTATAACAACATTGAGGAAAAACGAATTTTTTTCCATTTTTTGAAAGACAACATAGTTTGCGAACTTGACGTTCTAGAGACTTTCAATAGAGCTCAAATTAAAGGTGAAACCTTGTTTTTTCAGACGGTTGTTTCCGTAAATTGCCAAAATGATAATTTTATCAAAAACTTCCCCCTTTATTTTTTTAGAACTGGTTGAGCTTTTGTCAATTATACTTTGTTTTCCTCCATTCATGAAGTAATAATCTAGAAATCAAATTTTCAGTTTCGAATTCAACTGAAAAATTGATTTTGAATTACCGTCAATGAAAGAAGTGGTTATCCGTTCCAGCTAAACGTACAGCTGCATTTTGTTTTCTAAAAAAATATAGGTGTTTTACCTAAATATCAAACTGTTTTATTTAAATGCTTCTATCTGCAAAATATCTAAATGGCGAAATTCAACTATAACAGCTAGATGTTTAGGTAACACGGTTATATTTTCCTAGGAGAGGAAATCCAGCTATACATTCAGCTGGAACCGCTAAACCATTTTTTCAATGTTCCAAAGTAGTAAAAACGCACGTCCCAACCTCAAAATAACAGCCAAATCTCGTTCAGATATTCGGAATTGATTGAAGTTTTTTAATATAAATCTTTTGGCCTTAATTCAGAAACTGGTCATATAGAATTTTAATTCTGTTTTTAATTAAATTGAAAATGAAATTTCATAGAACGTTTATTGTCACTCCCGAAAACTGGTCAGATGTGGGTTAATTCGTTTTACTGTGTCACCCTTAAAATATTAGTAAAGTCACAAATTCGTACAAGTGAGGGATTTCGAGTAAATAAGTTTCTTAATCTTTAATATAATTCGTAACTATGTTTTTCACACAGAATCATATCAAGCTGATCCAATCGAGATAGAGCATGCTGATTTAGTATATCGTGGTACAAAGAAAGTTGCAAGAGCTCGAGGCAAGAAGTTATATTCAGAGAGTGGAACTGCTCATGGAGGTAATTTGAGAAATAAAACACAATCTAAAACAAATATAAGAGAATTTTGCCTAAAAAATCTAGTTTTTTCTTAGTTATGGAACGTTCCATGGACCCCTCCTAAGATAAAGACTCGAATGATGAGTGTCAGCTTCTCAAGCGAAGTGTAACCTTTTTATGCCCCCTCCTAAATAAGTAACATTTTTTAACCTTTTATTTAACTAATTAATTGATTACTATATGTTTTTTACGGTATCAGGTGCCCTTGAGGAGTTCACTCCTCTTCCCTTTGATGTACTAGTACGCAATCATAAACCGATCGGACAATATGATCGTAAAGTTTTTCATCCGTATATTTCAGAGGAAGTTGCACTTCCTAGTCCAGCAGGTAATTCAAAAACTAAAATACAATTTAAAACAAATATATATTATAGAATTATGCCTAAGTTGACTGCAGTTTTTCAAATGAAAGGGCATTCCGGTACTCTATAGAATCTACATCCCTAGGTTAATTAAATATAGAATATGTTTTGTACGACTAGTGTAGATTAACCCACTTAGTACTTTTAAATAATATTGTTTTGAATGATCAAAATAATAAACTTGATATTTGCTGTTACAGAATCAAGTTAAGGAAAGAGAAGTGAGTGAAAAGACATAGCATAAACTAAGATAATGCTGGTCTCCCTCACCGATTAGGTCGAAATACTTTAAACCGACCGCCTACGTCACACATTGACGGAAAATAGAAAACTCAAGAACAATGTTAAACTATTATAATAAATAAAAAGATTTAGCACTGATATGAATTGTATTGTATTTTTGTATTGTATTTTATTATTCTCCCTTTTACGGGTTTGAGGGCTCCGTTCCCTTTACTATTTCACGTAACCACTATGCCTTATGCCTAACTTAACCTAACAACCTTTAATCGCTTCGCTTTCTTATTATTTAATAACTCTTACATATTATCTTGCAATTGCGCCAGACCTTCCAGGGCTTCCATTTCTCTTCCACTTCTTTCTTCCTTCCTGTCTCCCTTCTTTCGTCATTATGTCCCCTCCCTACTTTTGTGGAAACCCCGTCGCTCCGCCTTCTCCTCCTCCTTTCCTTTCACCATCTACTGTTCCCATTACCTTTTCCCTTATAACCTTAGTCTCCACTTCTTCCTCTCGTCGCCATGGACCCTCCCTACACACTTCACTCAGTTTTTCTTTCTCATCATCCCATATCCACACATTCCCATTAATCCATATCTTGTCTTTCCCTATCCATACCGTGTTCCCTTTCACTCCATGCTCTCTGTTTCATCATCCAATTTCTTCTTCTTTCATTCCACGTCATATCCTCCTCTATCCTTTCTTCCCTCCTCTTTAAAGCTTTCTTCTTTCTCAAGGTATCAACTTTTCCTTCCTCATTTCTCACTTTCACTATGTACATACGTGATTTACCTTCAGTCTTCCTTCCCACTCCATTTACCTCTTCCACGTGCACCTTTGCCCCAATTTCACCCATCAACTTTTCCACTTCTCTTCCTGATACACTATCCACTTTCATTCCTCTAATCACTATATTTCTACTCCGTTTCGTCTTCTCTTCTACTTCCATTTTTCTTTCCAACTCTCTCAATCTTGATTTCATCCTCACATTTTCTAGGATAACGTTCTGATTCACTCCTTTTATTCTGTCTCCTGCTATTGCCCCTTCATCCCCTTTCTTTATATCCTCAGACTCACATTCCAGCTTTCTCACTCTTTCTTCCAACTTCTTCATATCAGATTTTCTCTCTTTCTCACTCATCCTTTGATTTTTCTCAATATCCGCCAACTGCTTCCAAACCTTATCCTTTTCTTGCCGCCACAACAGATCCCATTCTTCCCACTTGTCTCGAACTTTCTTCATTTCCTCCCAAACCTCCTCCCCTCGCTTTTGCATGTCATTCAGACTTCGGTTCCTTTCCTCTCTAAACCCTTTAATGAGATTTTCCAGGCTCTCTAGATCGACTTTTCCTTTTACTTTATTCCTCTCCGATGGAGACTTTTTTTCAACTTTTTCCGCAACTTCTCATCTCCCTGCTCATATCCCTCTTCTTCCCTTGATCTTTTACTGTCTTCCGTCTTATCCCCCTCATCGCTTTTATCCGTAACCCCTCCCCCTGCCTCCATTTATCAAAAAGTTGTCTCGATCCTAAACTACTAGCTCTGGATCTATTAAGCTGTTCCCGACTTGACGGCCTACCTTAAGTCCTCCTGTCAGCTAGTCCCCCTTCCTTCTCTCCCCACCCGCAGTTCCCTGGCGTAGCATACTGAACCTCGCCATCATCACTATCTCCGGCATCACCCTTACCCCACACTGTTTCGCCGGTCTCAGTGAGATAATCAGAACCGGGGTTGTGTAGGGATAGCCTACCCAACCTTACCACTCAGCGAAGTGGGGTGTGTGCGCGTTCATGAGTTCGGCAGCTATGAGAGTTGCGTCTCTCTACCTATTCATTCGCTTCTCAAATGTGAGTCAAGCATGTTCCACACGTGTGCCGCTCGTTCGGCTTTATTATCATTTTGAAAGTTCATACTGAATAAACACCATTAATCACGTTCAAAGTGCCTGAATTCATTTAGTCCCTTCAAGTAAACATGCGGTTTGTAGGCCGCATAGTTACAATCAGTTTGGATTTAACCCTGCAAATTGGTGACCCCGACAATTGCGTCGCAGTTTGTTTTTGGAGATTTTTCTACGCTCTTATTTAAACATTTTGGAAGCTGATGAGCAATTTTACTGATGTGGGCATATTATTTATACCACCTTTGATTTTATTTGCCTCGTTATTTGGAATTATGGAGGAATTTATCATTGTTTTGGCTGGATTCTGATTTTGCCTTTGTTCGGCGTGGAAGCCGGCTTGATTGCATCATAATTTAAATGCAACAACTGTATGGAAGTTTCAGTGGATTTTACTCGAACGAGTAATTACAACGTTTTCTTATCGTTTTCTGTACTTTTCAACAAATTTAAAGGTATTTATTAGTATTTAATTGCGTAATGTGCGTTTTAATCTCTTTGTTACTTGATTGCATCATATGGCGTAACGTGTTGCAGTGTTTACAAATATTTCTCATGGTCAAATTTTGAAATTTTTACAGCGAATTTAATCACTCTTAAACATTTTTAAGTGCTTGTTTTAACTAATTACTCTTCTTGAATTTTGTCAGCGTAATAATCGCGAATAGTAAGTACAAATTTAGTTTAAAATTTGCGATTTTTCTAAAACTTTTAATCCTGTGATGTCAAAGGTGCTGAATAATTATTGCGTCTCGCTTTCGAAAATCTGCGATTACTTCACGCGAAATTGTGAGCATTTCTTTTAAGCTTATTTTTAAATGCTAGTTGTTAGTAATGATGTAGAAAAGAGTGTTATGGTCCCTTTTTAGTGTCATAATGTAAACTTTATTACTTGGGCATTACCTCTCGGTGTACGGATGTTTCAGAGATCTCTTTTATCGTAAGATTTAATGATTTTAGAGCTCATACCCTACATTGTATTACTTTACGCGATCTACTTCATTTTTAATTTTGTCATTATGTCTAACGGAGAAGAAAATGTTCAGCCGAATGAGCACGCGGGTGATCTCGCTGGGGGTCCGGCAAATCGTCTTGATGCTTACAGATATCCGCGTATTCCCCGATTTTCACCAAATGATCCGAATCTTTGGTTTCTTCAGGTTGAGTCTTCATTTAACGTGGCGAGAATTACAGCGGAATCAACCCAAGCTGATACCGTGATAGAGGCTCTCGGTTCTGACGTTTTGGCCTGCATTAGAGATATTATATCTATCCTCCCTCGGCCTCAGAACCTTTATACACAAATTAAAGACAGGATTATATCTTCCTATGCGGTTTCTGCTGAAACGCGTCTACGCCAACTTCTCAAGGAAGAAGTTCTGACTTTCGGGATACCGTCGTTTATCCTTACTCAACTGAGAAATTTAAACGAGTTTGGATGCAGTGACTCTGTCCTTAGATCCGTCCTTCTCGAGCAATTGCCTGCTCAGGTTAGGGCTATTTTATCCGTTGAAAATATAGTCGCGAAAACTGCCTCTACACTTGATTCTCTTGAGCCTATGATCCTTCTAAGCATACAAAGACTAGACAAGCTTGAAGCCGCGTCGAGCCGATCTCGTGCTCCGTCTCGCTCAGGGCCTCAGGAAAATCGTGCGCGTTCTTCGAGTAGGAATTCGAGACGATTTTGTTACTATCACTCCCGCTTTGGTAAGAAGGCTCATAGGTGCAATCAACCTTGTGATTGGAAACCTAATCCTCCCCAGAAGGAAAACTAATTGCGCCTGTACGTACGGAGGCGACCGCCACAGGTAATTATACTTTTAGACGCCTCCATGTCAGAGTCCGTGGTTGCGGGTTTGTATTCCTGGTGGACACTGGTTCTGATGTTTCTATTCTACCTGCCAATAAAAGGGCGAAGGCCCAACAAACCGACACAGTCCTATTTACCGCTGACAATTCACCGGTCGCGACTTTTGGCGAAAAACGCGTAACGCTCGACTTAAGACTTCGTCGGCAATTCTCGTGGAACTTCTGCGTGGCTGCTGTGCTTAACCCTAATTTAGGTGCTGACTTCCTCGCTCATTTTCAGCTCGTTCCAGTTTTGCACGAGTCTCGCTTAGTAGATACCTCGACAAGCCTTAGTATAGCTGGTTTTTTAAAGAACACTACCGTATTTGGTATCAGCTCGATCGACCGATCTTCAGTATTTTCCGATATTTTGTCGGATTTCGGGGAGGTAACTAAAATTGCACAGGATTCCGCGTCTCAGGTTCAGGGTGTTGAACATCGTATTTTTGCGAATGGTCCACCCGTCGGAGAGCGTGCTAGACGCTTGTCACCTGAGAAACTAGCCTTCGCTAAGAAAGAATTTCAGGAAATGTTGGATTTGGGTATTTTCAGACCTTCCAGTAGTCCATGGACCTCCCCAATCCACATGGTTCCTAAAAAAGACGGCAGTTGGCGAATCTGTGGTGATTATCACCGCCTTAATGCAGTAACCGTGCCGGACAAGTACCCGGTGCCTCATGTTCATGATCTCGCAGAAAATTTGCATGGAAAGACAGTATTTTCTAAATTGGATTTGCATAAGGCTTACAACTAAATTCCTGTTGCGGTTCAGGCTATTCCTAAGACGGCGGTTATCACCCCATTCGGTCTATTTAAATATCCGATTGTGACATTTGGATAGCGTAATGCTGGGGAAACCTTCCTGCGATAAATTTTTCAAGCCCTTGGTGACCTGGACTTCGTGTTCGCCTATATGGACGATGCCCTTGTGTCTTCCGCTAACCTTGAGGAACATGAGGAACATCTTCGCGCGGTTTTTCAGCGATTGAAAGATTACGTGTTGCGCCTTAACCTCAGTAAATGCCAATTGGGCAAGAGCGAACTCGAGTTTTTGGGTTACACCATAAATGGCGAAGGTTCTAAGTCAACTTTAGAGAAGGTTCAGACTGTTTTGCAGTTTCCTAAGCCTTGTACGATCGTGGAATTTCGCAGGTTTCTGGGGCTAGCCAACTTTTACCGGCGAAACTTACCGCATGCAGCTGAAACCCAGGCTCCTCTTAATCAGTTCTTGCATGGCACTCGGAAAAGCGATAAACGCGAAATCGTTCGGACTCCTGAAGCGGAAGAGTCATTCGATAAAATCAAGAATGATTTAGCCAATGCTGCTGTTCTTACTCATCCTTCTATAAAGGCCGAGACTCGGCTCGTAACAGATGCCTCGGTCTCGGGCATGGGGGCTTCCTTGGAACAATTTATATCAGGTTCGTGAAGTCCCTTAGCTTTTTTCTCCAGGAAATTTACTCCTTCTCAGCGCTCTTATAGTACATGACCGCGAACTTACGGCTGTTTACAAAGCAGTTCGGTATTTCTGACACTTTTAGGAGGGTCACAATTTTAAAATACTGACAGACCACAAACCGCTATCCTTCGCGATTTTGCAGTGCTCTGAGAAAGCTTCCCCTCGCCAACGTCAGTTGTCGTATATTTAGCAATATACAACCAAGATTGAGAATCAACCAGGTTCCGAAAATGTGGTTGCGGACTCTCTGTCGCGGGTCGAGTCCATGTTGCTACCAAACGAATGGAGCCTGATTGACTTAGCGGACGCTCAGAAGGACGATGAGGAATTAAAGCGCGTTTTGTCAGATCCTAACCTTTCGCTCAAATTAACCAAGGTATTTTGGAGCCCAGATCAAACAACTGTTTATTGCGATCTTTCTGGTGCGACTCTTCGGCCATTTGTTGCGGTTTCTCTGCGTGAACGCCTCTTTAAACTTTTTCATAACAAGGCCCATCCTGGTGCAAAGGCTTCAGACCGATTGATTCGTAAGCACTACGTGTGGCCTTCGATGCATCGAGATATTAAAGCGTGGTGCAGAACTTGTCTTGACTGTCAGCAATCAAAGATATCAAGATACAATCATCTTGCTCCTGCCGACTTTGTCGCCCCCGAGGAAAGGTTTCGGCACGTGCACATGGACATAGTTATAGGTATTACCTAACGTTAATTGACCGCTTTTCACGCTGGCCGGAGGCCGTGCCGCTGAAAGACATAAAGGCCTTGACCGTTGCTAGGGCATTTGTTGACGATTGGACATCTCGGTATGGTGCTCCAGAGACTTTGACCGCCGATCAGGGTACTCAATTTGAATCACAATTGTTTAAGGCTTTATTACAGCTCATTGGATGTCACAGAATCTATACAACAGCGTACCATCCTTCTTCAAATGGGATGATTGAACGGTGGCATCGGAGTCTTAAGGCGGCAATAATGTGCCATTCTAACGTTAATTGGACCCATACTTTATCTACGGTGATGCTTAGCTTACGTTCGAACGTTCTTGATACGGGTGCTTCTCCTGCTGAATATGTTTTTGGCACTACCTTGCGGATCACGGGCGAGTTCATCTTACCGGAAGATTTTGCACCTGACCCGCATGCGTTCCTAGAGGAGTTTCGGGAGCACATGCGGGAGGTTAAACCGGTCCCGGTATGCCATAAGTACAAGAAGAAAATCTTCTTTCATAAAGACCTAAATTCGTGCACTCATGTGTTTATGGGCGTTAAGGCTGTTAAGAAATCTTTGGAACGACCGTACACCGGTCCCCACAGGATTATCAACCGTACTTCGGATAGAGTATATGAAATCAATGTTAACGGCGTGCCGCGTCAGGTTTCAGTTGAGCACCTAAAACCTGCTTACTTTTTGCGTGAGGATGTTTGCAACATATCTTTAAACAATGAATCGTCAGTTTCTCGCCCTGTTCTTAAAACTTATGCGAAGAAGAAACGAGTCAGATTTGATGTTTAGTTTTTTTTTATTATTAGAAAAGATGTTTGACTCGAACTTTCCGCAAAATAAGCGATTTAGATTATTCGACTATAGTTATTGTAAGTTATTTTTAAGTACCACTGTTCCGATGTAATTGCGGATACACTCGTCTGATTTAGAATAGACTTTAATTGTACTTTAATCGTACTTGATTTGAAGACTGTATGCTAAGTTTTTTTTATACGTCAACAAAAAAAAATAAGACAAAGCTAGATTTTTAATGATTAGCTATGTTGTTAATTGCGCGAATTTTTAACGCAGTGCGACAGACGCGCAAGTTTAATTGTATTGTGTGCATTTGTCATGCTCACATTAACAGCTTCAGACTTTAAATAGAGTTCTTTGCATTCGAATAAGTAAAAATATTCTTTTTATCGTCATCACTGGGGGGGGGGAGTACTGTAGGGATAGCCTACCCAACCTTACCACTCAGCGGAGTGGGGTGTGTGCGCGTTCATGAGTTTGGCAGCTATGAGAGTTGCGTCTCTTTACCTATTCATTCGCTTCTAAAGTGTGAGTCAAGGGGCATGTTCCACACGTGTGCCGCTCGTTCGGCTTTATTATCATTTTGAAAGCTTATGCTGAATAAACACCATTAATCACGTTCAAAGTGCCTGGATTCATTTAGTCCCTTCAAGTAAACATGCGGGTTGTAGGCCGCATAGTTATAATCAGTTTGGATTTAACCCTACAGTTGTTTTCTACCTGCTGCCCTCTGTCGGACCCCACTGGGCTCCTCGCAACAAACATCCTGGCCCATCTTACCGATCTGCTGTCCCCTATCTTCTCTCTCACTTTTCCGTCCTCGATAACTAACCTCCAAATTAGCACTTTTAACTTTCCACCTAACCCTTTCAACCTTACAAAACAGCCCCCGCCCCACACTTCCGCACAACCCCTTCACTACACTGACCACCCTTACCACCTTTCGCCTCAATCAGACCTCCACGATCGTCGCCAAAATCAAAAAAGGTAGCACAGAACCGGAAACGGGAGCCACATTGATATGAATTATTTTATGATAATCAAATCTTTCTATAAAAAATAGGCATGTCACAAAAATCTCGAAAGCATTGTTGTCGCTTTTCCTTAATGCCGACTGGGTAATTTGAAAAATTCCAGGAAGGAATGTTGCTAAATTCACATAAATAGTGTCACATTTGTGTGCGTAAACAGAAAAAAATTCAAGATTTATTAATGAAGAATTTTATTATTACATTTTTAATTAAAATAATTGATTTGCAACCAAGGAAAAGGGAATTTTTAATTATTACAGAAAAAAGCTCATCAAAATCTGGAGTTTTCAAGTCATAAAGACAATTTTTGGAAAAAAAGGTTGACTAAAAAAGACGAGTTTTAAAAAAAATAAGTAAATTTTCAACTGAAAAAGATAAAATATCCAGCAAAAATGAAAGCGCTACATTTTCAGTAAAATAATTAATTTTCAAGATGAAAAAAAAACGAATTTTCAAACAACTTTGTTAAATTTTTAACGAAAGAAATTAACTTTCAGCGAAAATAATACATCTTAGATAAGAAAAATACATTTTTAAGCAAATATTAGGTTGCTGCAGACGAAATGGCCATTTTTTATTTTAGATATATTATGTTACTGGTTAAAAATTAATCTTTTTTCCTTGAAGATTCTACAATTTTATTGAACTTTTTAAAAATGTATTTAAATGTTTTTGACTTCAAAATGATGTAATGTTTGGAATGAAACATCAGCTATTGGAATAAAGGTGAAAAATACAAGGGTCAAATATTTGCCTAAATAATATCAACTGCTCATATTATTTTTATTTATAAAACGTTAAAAAACGAGAGATGATACTTTTGATAGAATGCACTTACAAAATACATTAGGAAGGGATGACAATTCCTATTCGACAAAAATAATTTAAAGTCGGAAAATGTATTCTAGTGAACATGCTCAAGAATTATAACAATAAACTTTAAAAACCAAGTATCTCTTTTCCAATAGGACAATATAACTAGCAGTTTGTATATGAAGATCACGCCTCATAAGCAGATAAATCTTTAGCAGATGTTCTTCAAAATGGCATTTCAGGTTTCGAAACATTGTAAATTAAATTTGGAAATAGAAAGTATTCTGAAATATAAAATTAAATACCACGACATTTATAAGCGACGGGACATACTCCCCTCGTTGAGAGAATAGCGATCAACATTCAGTAAAATTAAGATTTTTCACCCTTTTCATTGTCGATTACAGGTAATGGAGATAATTTTTTACATTTTGCTTTAGTTTGTTGTTTGCAGTCTTGACAGTGACTGTTTTAATAACTTTGTCGTTTCCAGGATGTGTTTTGATAACACATCTCAGTACCCATTGCGTTGACTGAAAAGCTTGCGAAAAGCTTGAAGCTTGTTGTTTACCAAAGTTTAAAAATTCGGACTCTTTGTATTTTCCAAAAAACCATTACGACATTTTTAAATCCAATCCAAGCTGTTTTTCTACTGATGGGGTCATGGTTTCGTCAAATTCCTTATCCCTCATCAATTGTCTGATTTGTGGTCCGACGAAAATTCTCTCTTTCAGTTTTCGATCACTCAAGTGTACAAACTTTCCGCAAAGATATTTGGAACATTTCCCGTCTTTGTTTAGAGCTTTTACAAACTTCTTCATGAGCCCCAGTTTAATATCGAGTGGGGGCAGAAGTAATTTTACTGGATCGATCAAAGACTCATGAATTACGTTTTTTGAACCAGGTTCTAAATTCTCTCTCGGTTTCCAATTTCTTTATCCAATGTTCATTTCTTGCCATGCCATCCCACTCCCATAAGAAACAAGGGTACTTAGTGCAACCAGATTGCTGACTCAGAAGCAGTCCTATAACTTTTAGGTCACCAAAAATCGACCATTGATGTTTATCATGTAGTATAGATTGAAGCAAAATTTTTAAATTTTTATGTGCCTCCTTTAAGTGGACAGAATGTGCTATGGGTTCTGAAGCAACGTTGTTTCCATTGCTTAGCAAAACTGGTTTTAAGCTACGTTCAGAGGAGTCGATAAATAAGCGAAATTCGTCTTCATTATAATCTTTGAACTTCGGAGTTTTCATTTACTTGGGGACATCAGTGCAATAGGCTAAGGTATCGGTTTGTTCAAAAAATGAAAGAAACTCAACTTCGCTGTTCCTGTACCAAGAGAATGTAGTATCAGGAGCCAATAAATGATCTTCCTGAAGTCTCGAAACTAACAATTCTGCTGCTCCTTTCGGTAAATCTAAATCCCTAACCAGATCGTTTAATTTTCCCTGCGACAAAGGCTTTGGGTTACCATCACCTAACGGAATATATTCGTTATTATTATCAGAAGCATGACTTTCACAATCTACTTCATCAATATTTTTATTTTCAACACATAAAGAAATTTCTGATTTGATTTGGATTGATGGAGAAGGTAAGTCATGCTCAACTTCATGAGGAATCGGTTTTGTTACTGAGGAAACTTCTGGATAATTTATTTTATTCTTATTTCCACTATTAAATCCGTCAACTTTCGTCACACAATATTAGCAATCCTCATGTACTCGAGGTTCCCGCCATATCATAGGAATATCAAAAGGCAAATGTTTTCGAGTTCCATTTCTCCAATGACTTAATGCAGCGTTGCAATTTTTGCGAATACTATGTGGAACCCATGATTTATCTTGGTGTGCAATTTCAAAAGAAAAATATTCTTTAGAAACATCTTTGACGAATTTAGATATTTCATATTTTCCTTTACTTGTACAATACTCACCACAAACATAACAGAAGCGATCGGGTTCATTAATACACACAAAGGTTCGAGACAGAATTCACAAAAAGATGTAGACAAAACTAAAGTTGATATAGTAGCAAACTGATAAAATAAAAGACGCAAACGAAAGAAACGATGATTCAGCTGCAGAGTAACAAATGACTGTCGAAGATAAACCGAGAAAACAAAAGACGATCTAGCTGAAGAAGAAAAAACGACTAAATCTGTCTATGGAACTAACTCTATCCACAGCAGTGATTAGGATCATTAATGCAGATACGGTTCAAATCCTTTCTGTTTTCATTTTCTTGCTTCACACCTGGACAAAAACACACCCCCCCCCCCCCCTTTAAGGGCGCATGCGATTAATTTGACATACGGCTCATTTGAAAGGGCTTGTTTCAATATTTAATTTCTGATATTAGCGAAATTTGTAGCACGTCATGGTTCAGCTCTAGAATTTTTCAAAAATGGCTAATAACGCCGCTTTTAGAAGTTGAAACCTCTAAATCAATCTTTTCATGATTCGATTCTGCTTCCCAATATCTTAGGAGATGTGTTTTTTCTTTTATATTCATAACCTGATTTTCAAAGTATTTCTCGTTTCTCCTGAACAATTTGAATTTTCTCAGTTAGGCTGTTATGGTTTGGCACCCTTCAGTTTCTTTACATATTTGTCATTTTACAAAAAGTGACGTGAAAATGGAAAGAGACACTAAAATTCGCAAGGAAAGTCAATTAAGTTTTGTTATTTTTAATATGCTCTACGCAATGCTTACGTGTCTCAACTCCATCACACCGTCTGAATGTAGACAATCATTTTTGTCAATAATGCGATAATTGCTAGTATATATACAAGTGAACAATATCCAACATCTTATCAGTTATAGGGCCACAAATACTTGAAAAATCAGTTCTGTGTTTCTGTGAAAATGAAGATCTATCTTTGTGCTTTATTCACTTTTATAATATTTCATAATTCTGATCGTAAGTAGAGTATAATACCAAATCAATCATATATTCAAATATTCAGACATCGACTATATTCAAAAGTTCGTTTTTTTTTAATATGTATTCAATTCAAATATGTATTCTCCTTAGTAAGAGTTGAAAGATATATTTGACGAAAACGGTTCTTTATTAATTGCTATAAAATAATTCCTTATAAATAATATTTCGGCATTTTTTATAAAAACAATTTGAATCCAATCGTTTTGCATTCACATTCTTTTTTATAAAAAATGTATTTTCACTGTTTTCCAGGCCACGAAGAAAACTTTTTTCCATTGTGTAGAAAGTATAGATTTTCATTATGGTTGAAAATATAAAATTAAGTGATTTGATCAAAGATTTGAGAAAATTGTATAACCTCGTTTCATTAGATTTTACTACCGTTCACTGTGGTCAAAATCGTTACTCGTAATGTTGAAGTTATCTTAGGTCACGCTTCGTTTATCAGAAATTGTAGAAAAAATAATTATGAAAAAATTCAGTTCTTTATGGGTTCCTCTGCTAAATAATACAGCTTTTTCTGCTCTTTAATTTCCAGGCAGTTGTTGCATATTTCAGATTACTTTAATTTTGTTTCTTTTTAATTTTAGTAAATTTTAATTTCAATTTGATTAGTAGAAAAAAATTAGTCAAACTAGGCGCCGTGCGCCTACGAAAAAAAGTTTCTTAGCCTATTAGGCCGTTAATTTCTCCATGTTTCCCTTTCCCACTCTTGCTGCCAATTCCCCTTCCCAATATCACAATATCCCACTCACCCAAGTTAATTTCGTCGAAAATCGTATGCTTCCATTGATCAGAAATGACAAAAATTACTTTCTAATTTTACTAATACATAACTGGTCCGGGCAAATGAAGGACCCATTACTTTCGCTTTTCGATTCCACAAACCATAAGTTTGAGATCTTGGACAAATAATAAAAATAAATAATTTGGCCAGCATTGAATCCAAACTTATACGTTAATAATCCTTACACAGAAAAAACAAAATGGAATCTTCACAGCGCTTTCAGAGTAATCTTCACCTGCAACAAAAATCAACTTCAGGTGTTAAGATTGACCCACCGCATGGGAAATGGTTACCACGTCAACTCTATTAAGTCTTGTTTTATTTCGATGCCAAAAAATTCAACTTTACCTACTTGAAAATTATCCTCAACAAAAATTCATTTTTGTTTTTTCTGTGTACGTTTCTCATACGGTTGTGACCTTGGGTACATGATCAAAGTTAATGAGCTGAAAATTGATTTCTTTACAATCTTTCAAACATAAACTTTTTTCTTGCTCCGACTAGAAAAAATTGGCCAAAATACTTTATGTCCGAAACTTTTCGTGGGCAATTTTTCTGTTTATACTTGAAGATCGCTCTTCTTTTTACAGAATCAAGTCCACGACCATCACGTCCAAATGAGAACCCTAATCTCGACGCCTCGGAAGATCGTTACCATCCAGGTTACTTTCCTGGTTCCAAGTTACGTATACGAAAAGAAGACCCCATTACTGACCATCCTAATAGCAGGCCACCTGTTCGCCGAGAAGACACAGGTCCAGATTCTAATTTTTATTCTCAGCTTCTTAAGTGGAGGGGGAATGTGACTTTCAGATTCCCCTTTCCAAAGATCCTCTGAATCCACCCCTGGGGTTTTATTTATAAAGTATTTACTCGAAGTAAAGTGCCTAGAAGCACATGGTAACATAAACCGACCTTCCTCGAATTCTTAGTAAACATAAGTTTATTTATACGATGAAAAAATTTTCGGATTTAGAAGACAAATTTTTATTAAATTTTTACTTGACTAGGATCGCGACTTTTCGGAATTTTCGATTTACGCGATTATGATTTAAAAAATTGTGCGTTCAATACTTACGTGTACCCATACGATTCTGATCTCGGGTACATCTCGTGACATATGTTACATGATGACACAAATTGTTTAAACAATTTATTATTGTTTTTATCAATGTTCTCGTAGAATATTTAAAGAAAATTTGGATATAACGCGTAGTTTTTGTTTTAATTGCAAGGAATAACATTGAAAATTAAGAAATCAAATTTTTGGAAAAGCGATACAAGATGCGAAAAAAATTAACAGATTCTTCTTTCGCTTTGATTTTATCCTTGATTTATTCAACTAGTATTTTTACTTGTCTGTTCTTATCCCTATAATCATTTATATTCCGATATTCAAGCTAGTTTATTTTTCAGTTGTCATTAGTTATTCATTTTACATAATTTAACTTTGAAACCAGTATAATTAATGCTAAATTTAACAAGCTTCATTTTAAAAATGAAACTGCAAAATCGGTAACCCAGAGAAAAGTTAGGTTTAAATTTAGGAAATTGTTTCTTCAACTACGTTTTTCCGTTTCAGAATGAAAGTACCTCTAAAAACCATAAAAATTTGACTAAATTCTTCTTGAATGTACTCTATAAATCTAAAGGAGTGAAATTTTACTATTTCAATCAGAGAAAAGTAAGCCAGTAATCGCTAGTAGAAAATTACTAGTTCGATTTGTTGAAATATTTGGTAATTCGATAGAGGAAAATTACTATTTGCTTAACGAATATATATAAAGTTATTCAGGGTTGTATATAATAATTAAAAGAATGTTATAGAAATGGGAAACTTATAAAATAGAAATTTTTTATATAAGAATTCAATAGTGTAACATTTTCAGCTTCATTGAATCATTAAGAAGTCAACATTGGAAAACTGTTCAGTAGACTTAGTTACCTCTACAAATGCCAAAAAATGGAAAAACAAGAATTATTTACACACCTGATCTATCTTACCTCACTCTATTTACATTAGAAAAACAACGTTAACTAATTAATTAATAACTGAAATCGCTAATGAATTAGTCAATATTCTCAAAAATTGACTTTATTAAAATATAATCCTGATTTTTTACGATGCCATTAATGAAATCCTCTCTTATTATTTTATTATTCAAACCCTCTATCATTTTTAAACAATGAACTACTTCCCACTGCTGCAAAAAATTGTAATTAACACTTTTTTGTTTAACTATCATTTTCTTAAATGGATCAGTATATTGATAAAAAAATCTGTTCATTTCATGTTTCGTAGGTGAAATCATAAAATTTGCAAATTAGGATTCTATCACTCAATTTCAATTTGTTTTTAAGAACTTTTTGGAATATTGAGCAACAAAAAGAGGGGGGGGGATGAAAAAAGGATCGCGTGATATTTTAATATTTTAAATTTAAATAAAGTCTCAACTTAGGCTTAAAATTAGCAAAATAGAGGTTTGTTTTACTGAATGCAATCAACAGTTCGTAAGAATCCGTGGAATACTTATAACATAGTAAAACGCGTTATAGAAGAAAATTGAAAGTTTTTTTCTGAAAACATAATACTAAATTAAAAATGTGTTTAAAAATAAAACCAATTAAATAGAAAAATAGATTAAATATCACCTGTATATTTCTCGTGTTGTATTGATTGATAATCATAAATATGTCAGTCGAAACAAATGATTTCATTATTCGAGATTTTCAAGACTAGAAAAGGAAACAGTAATATCAAATTCTTAAAAAAATATTCACTAATGAGAGTAATAAGTTAGTATGATAAGTTATAGACATTCTGACATGTAACTTGAAATTTTAGCAGTTTATTTAAAACCGTATTTAATTTATCATGTTGAAAAAAATGTGACTTACACACACACACACATACATACTTCAAAGTAATGCATTTATTCATATTCTTGAGGATTGGACAAAGTTGAAAAATGATTTTATTAGTATAGATCTACAAACCTACAAAATACACAAATTTAAATCATTAGAGGTGGGTGGTTTCGAACCAAAACCCGACTTTGGCCCTGTGTATGTATACCATTAAGCCATTTCCCTTTCGGGGTAGGCGTGACACTATCCGATTCGGGTAGTGTTTCTAGGTTGATAGCTTGTAGTAAATAACTACAAGTGTGGGCTCACCACACCCACGATGTGCCAACAGCACTCAGTTTTCTCGAATGGTCACCCATCCAAGTGCTAACCGCGCCCAAGGCTGCTTAACTTCAGTGATCTGACGAGAACTGGTTTTTTCAGCGTGGTATGGCTGCTGGCTGTGTATGATTTTTTATTTTGAATTCATAACCTGATTTTTGAGAGGGTTTCTTGTATCTCCTGAACAATTTCAATTTTTTCAATTACGCTGTTATGGGTTGATACCCCTCAGTTTATATACAGCTTCGTCATTTTACAAAAAGTTATATGAAAATGAAGGGTGCTTGGTGGTTCAGAAAAGAAAGAGGTTCAGTAAATTTTTTTGGATATTTAAACCAAACTGAGGTGTGGGGGGGGGTGAGAGCAGAGATATTCTAAAAAAATTCCACCAAGTATAAATAAGAACCACTCTAGTGTATCATTGTGTTTGTGATCTTGGATACATGATACGAATTAATAAGTTTTAATTTAATTTTTTCAATCTTTAAAACATAACGTTTTTTGTGTGTGGATTTAAAGGTCGCTCACTTTTTTCACAGATTCAATTCAACTGCAGTCACTTCAAAACGAGCTGCGTAATATCGCCGGCAACCAAAATAATAACCGAATGCATGGGAACCCTAATCTCGACCACAACCAATATACATTTCAATCTGGTATCATCAGATCTGTACGCCGACACACCCCAGGTCCAGATTTCAATTTTTATTCTCATCTCAGGTGAAGTGAAGTATGTAATCTTTAGACCCCCCCCCCCCCCCATAACCCTAGAATCAGCCCCAAGGTTATTTCATAAAGTAGGAGAGAGTGGAGCTAAGCCGACACCGAGTACGTCATCGTGCCTACAGGATCATCAAACTAATACCTTCTCATTATCGGATGAGAATGCAAAAATTGTTGTTTTACAACGTATTAGGTATTGTTGGATCGAGCAATTATCTGGCCACAATAATAAAAATTAAAAAAAACGTATCCTTTTCTTTCTTCAAACATTATAGTCAAGTATCGACTCAGCCCCAGCGGGATGTCGGCTTAGGCCCACAATTTTTCGCACGACAGATTTTTCATCACTTCGCATTTTTTTTAATAATTGATAAACAAAGCATCGCAGTTCTAAATCATCAGTAAAATTTTGTAGCCAACTAAATTATCGATCCTACCATGCCTAATATGTTGTCAAACAAAATTTTTTTGGAATTAAAAAAAGACTTTAAAAAAAAGTGTCAGCTTAGTCCCACCCTCCCCTATGTACTCAAAGTAAAGTGCCTGGGGGCAATATTACATTTAATAGTTATGTGTACCCATACGTTTGTGATCTTGAGTACATGATAAAAATGCGTTTGTTTAATTGCATTTTGTTCAATCTTTAAAACACAAACTTCTTTCTCGCTCGGAATCAAAAATTTTCCAAAAATACTTTATATTTAAAGCACTTCTTCAGAAATTTGTCTGTGTAGATTTAAAGGTCGTTCATTTGTTTTTTACAGAATTACGTCCACAACCGTCACTTCCATATGCGAGCCATAACCTCAACGTCTTTTCACCTGCTTACCATGCTTACCCATCCAGGATACCTATACAACAACACATCGGAAGTCCAGAGTCTAATTTTTATTATGGTCACGAAGCGCTTCAATATGGTAACACACCTCGTACCATGATACCTGTACACCAATATGCTGCAGGTTCAGATTCTAATTTTAATTCTAGTCTTGACGCCTCCCATTATGGTAACATACCTCGTACCAGGATACCTGTACAACATCAACAACACACCTCAAGTCCAGATTCTAATTTTTATTCTCAGCTTCTTAAGTGGAGGGGGGAATGTAAACTTTCGACCCCCCCCACCAATATTCTCTAAATCCGCCGCTGGGGTGTTTTATAAAGTACTTACTCGAAGTAAAGTGCCTAAGGGCACATGTTAACATCAACCGAACTTGCTCAAATTCTTAGCAGACATAATTTTTGTATACAATGAAACATGGTTGGGATTTAGAAGGACAATTCAAAATTAAATCCGTAATTGTATAGAATCGCTTCTTTTCAAATGTTTCGATTTTACGCGATTATGATCCAAATTGTTTACATTTAATACTTACGTGTACCCATACGTTTGTGAAATTGGTTACGTGATAAAAATGCGTCAGTTTTAATTGCATTTTTTTGAATCTTCAAAACATTAAACTTTTTTCCGCGCTAACTAAAAAATTTGTCTAAAATACTTCGAACCCAAAAATCTTCGTGGAAAATTGTTCTGTGTAGATTTGAATGTGGCTCATTTTTTTACAGCAATGAGTCCACGACCATCACGTCTATATGAGAACCAATTTGCTAACACACCTCCTACCAGGATACGAATACAACCACTCACCGCAGGTTCGGATTTTAAATTTTCTTCTTAGCTTTTCAAGTGGAGGGAGGAGTAGGACATTTAGATCCCCCAATATCTCAATCCACCGCTCGGGTATCCAAAACTCTTCCAGCAAAATTTTTTTTGTGTAGATTTGAAGCTCGCTCATTTTTTTTACAGGATCAAGTCCACGGCCGTCACGTCTACATGAGAACCAATATGCTAACATACCTCCTACCAGGATACGAATACAACCACTCACCGCAGGTTCGGATTTTAATTTTTCTTCGTAGCCTTTCAAGTGGAGGGAGGAATAGGACATTTAGATCCCCCAATATCTCAATCCACCGCTGGGGTATCCAAAAGTCTTCAAGCAAAAATTTTTTGTGTAGATTTGAAGCTCGCTCATTTTTTTTACAGGATCAAGTCCACGACCGTCACGTCTACATGAGAACCAATATGCTACCATACCTCCTACCAGGATACGAATACAACCACTCACCGCAGGTTCGCATTTTAATTTTTCTTCGTAGCTTTTCAAGTGGAGGAAGGAGTAGGACATTTAGATCCCCCAATATCTGAATCCACCGCTCGGGTATCCAAAACTCTTCAAGCAAAATTTTTTTGTGTAGATTTGAAGCTCGCTCATTTTTTTTACAGGATCAGGTCCACGACCGTCACGTCTATATGAGCGCCCTAATCTCGTCGTCTACCCATATGCTACCACACCTCATCCCAGGATACCTGTACAACAACAAAACGCAGGTCCATATTCTAATTTTTATTCTCAGCTTCTCAAGTGGAGGGGGAAATGTGACCTTTAGATACCCATAAATATCCTCTAAATCCACCCCTAACTATGAAAATTTGTCAGGATTTAGAAGAACAATTAAAAATTAAATTTGTAATTGTCAAGAACCAGGTTTTATTCAGAATTTTCCTTTTTACGCGAATTGTGATACAAAAAATGTTACATTTAATACTGACGTGTACCCATACGTTTGTGATCTTCGCTCTTTTTTTACAGCACTAAGTCCACGACCATCACTTCGAGACGAGTGGCCCAATCTCGCCCGCAACCAAAATAATAAAGAACCTGTCGTGGTGAGCCTAATAATATTTTCACAATACGAACATCGAAAATGGCGCCTTTCGTAGCCTATGAAGATTGTAGAATTTTCGTTTCAGAACATAATATCATCATAATTTTTTAATCAATTTATAACAAATTTTTGCCTATCGCAATTTAAACCCAAAAAAATTTATAATAAAAGTGCTTCCGCGATATCATTTATTTTATTTTAAAAATGCCCGAACATCATTGGAGACAAACATTCTGCCAAAAAAAGTTCAGTACTCGGTATTTTCAATTTTTTATTTGTTGAATACAATTTTTTTGATAATATTTTTTCTCCATTTGTGAAAATTAATAACCAATTTATAATTGAAACATTTATCAAACAATCTTTTTCTTTGAATCAAAATTACAGATTTAAAAAAAAAACGGTTCCACTATTTTTTTTTGCTCAAATCGCGTGCATTTTATGAGAGAATAATATTCCACGAAAAAATGCAAGTATGCTGTTTTTCAAATTATAGGTGAGGCGCGAAGATGGATCAGCATCCGTGGGAGGTTTTGAAGGAAAATTTCTTGGTAAATGGTTTCTTCCATATAATTTGGATCGTGTGCTACCTCTAGATCCTAGCCTCGCGGCCAAGATGCATATACGCATAATCACCCCAGGTACAGATTCCAATTTTTTTTCTCAACTTCTCAAGTCGAGGGGCAAATGTAACATTTAGATCCCCCCCCCCCCAACATTCTATGGATCCACCACTGGTGTGTTTTATAAAATAGTATTTACTCGAAGTAAAGTTCTTAGGAGCATTTGTTAATATTAACCGAGCTTGATCAAATTCTTAGTAGACATAATTTCTTCAAGCAGTAAAATGAATAATCAGAAGCGGAAGACCATAAAGTTTATTAACGAATGAAAACTTTATAACTTTTGACCTAGTTGATATAATTAAGTTTACTTTTCTGACTTCGGCGAAGTTAATTTTCCTCTTCCGGAATCCAATAGAAAATCAATATTCTTTCTGATTTTGTAATTCTAGACGGAAGACATCCTTCGAGTTTGATGAGGGCCAAATCATTTTTATAGTCACGATAATTTTATTTGAAAAATTAAATTTTCGCATTTTTTCTGGCAAACAACGACAGATTCGACCAAATGCTGTGCAAAAAGTTTGCTCATTTTAGAAACTTTTAAATTTTAAATTTTACTTTAAACATTTAATTTTTCGAGAAGCAATTCTCATGGCCACAAAAATGATTCAGCATTCATAAAACATACAGAATGTCTTCTTTATATCAGCACGATTTTAAAAAAAATATTGGATACAATGAACTGAGTAGAAAACCCCGCTTTCTTTATTTCATCGAATATTTTAGAAAAATTTGTACTTGTACAAACAGGACATTCGGTCAGTTTTAGGAAGGCCAAATAATTTTTGTGGCCACAGACATTTTCTTTCGAAAAATTGAATTTAAATTTTTTGCGAACAATACAAGATATCATAAACTGCCGCTGCTTTCTTAATTTTCAATATCTTGGTCAAAATTATTCAGGTTTGAAGAAAATTTTTTTTTTAAACTCTCGTGAAATCGTTGCGTTTCGACCCTCGTCAGGCAATATACTATTTCATCTCCCTTGATTATTTTTTCATTTTGGTGCTAAAATGAATGAATTGGGTAGAAACTTCATTTAAATGATGAAAATTCGGAAAAACCGTGATTTTAGATAATTACCATTTAATGTCTTGGACAAATAAATTGAGAGACAGCAAAATAGGATTTTTTTATGACTCGATTTTTTCGATTATGCAAAAAACCTAAAACCCCCGATCAAATTTTTGTATGGTACCGGGACCAAAAGTAGATGTTTTCCGTAGAGTTTTGGTCACTGAATCCGAATCCGAAAGCGAGTTCTTTTTATTACGTCCAGTTTATGAGAAAATTATAGAAAAATGCGTGTTTGATGATTTTTTGAAAAACAACATAGTTCGCGAACCGGATGTTCTACAAACTTAAAGTACTTCGTTCCAGCTTTAGCTCGAACCATATTAGAAGCCCCCACGACAAAATGTTCGCGCTCTACGTTGTTTCCAAAAATTGCCAAAATTCTGATTTTATAAAAAGACTTCCCCTTTCATTTTCTTAGAGCTGGTTTAGTTTTTGTAATGAAAAATCGATTTTTAATTACCGTTACTGAAAGAAATGGTTATCCGTTCAAGCTCGACGTATAACTGGTTTCGTGTTCTAACAAAATATATTTTTGTTAAATATCAAACTGTTTTAGCTCAATCTTTCTATCTGAAAAATTTCTGGATGGCAAAGTTCAAATAAACAGCTAGATATTTAGGTAACACAGTCATATTTTCATAGAAGAGGAAATCCAGCTATAAGTTCAGCTGGAACAGCTAAACCATTTTTTAGTGGTTCGAAGTAGTAAAAACCACTATTGGTTGACGTTTCTTAATGCGAGTCTTTTGGCCTTCATTCAGTAACTAGTATTCTAGAACTGAAATGCTCTGTTTTTAATCAAATCGAAAATTAGATTCCATAGAACGTTTATTGTCTCTCCCATAAAAAATGGTCCAATGTGGGATAATTTGTTTTGCTGTGTCACACTTGAAATATTAGTAAACTCATAAATTCTTACAATTGAGAAGTTTTGAGTAAATGAGTTTTCTTCATCCCCTAGCCGAAAGTACGTCTTCCCGGCCGCATTTCTGTCCGGGAACAGTGGCTTTTGCGGCCTGCTAGAGTTAACACGATCTCTGATTGGCTGCGAGATTTTTGTGGCTCGCTGGCGTAGCAACCTGACGTAGCAACGTTCAGTATTGTGTTATTGTGTACTTAGCCTCTGAAAAATATTTATCTAGACAGTTGAATGGAAAAAAGAGACCGTCGGTGTGCTCAACCTCAAAACTGATGGATTAGCGTCGTTGCGATTTTTGTGCATGAAAAGACGGCACAAGACCTCAAAAATGGTTCTTCCTCGTCTGGCGGACAAGGAAGAAGTATTAAGAAAAAATATGTTTTTTTGATACCCGCCCCGACCAGCAAAACCTCGGCTCCGCCTCGGCCTCCGCCTCGGCTTTGCAAATGTCGGGCGGGCGACCGAATCCCGTGCATCTGCTCAGCTGACCCGAGAGCAGCAGCGGCGCTACGCGAGGTGGCGCGCGTGCTGATGCAGGCCACAAAAGAAAAAGCAGCCGAGCTAGCAGCCGACAACGCAGTTTATTAATTAACATTAATTATTAAACGTTCTTTCGGCTGGGGATGAAGAAAAATAGTATACTATTATTATTCTTTAACAGAAATAGTTTTATCTTACAGCATCATATGAAGCTGGGGCAATCAAGCTACAGTATGGTGATTTCGTATATCGATGTGCAAAGCGACATGCAAGAGTTCGAGGCACAAAGTTATATTCAGAGCTTCGAACTACTCCAGAAGGTAATTTAAGAAATAAAACACAATCGAAAACAAATATAAGATAATTTTTTCAATAAAATCTAGTTTTTTTCTCAGTTATAGAACGTTTTATGAACCCCCTAAAAAAAAAGTTCTCTGAATCGTCCGCTGAGGTGCTTTATATTCTTTATAAAATAGTATTCACTCGCAGTAAAGTGCCGCGAGGTGCAATCATGTTAATATTGATCGAAATTGTTCAAATTTTGTTTATATTCAATTTTCTTGAACCAATAAATAATTGTTGACATTGCCAAAAAATTTGAAAAATTTCTTGAACAATCGAGGCCAGTTGCCCCCCACCGCCGCGAAATAATTCTACATCTCGTTTTTGAATCCGTGACCTCAATAATTAGTAGAATAACAATTTTATGCAACTCAGTAGTTCCAAATTTATGACATTTTCAACCTTTTAATTAATTTATCACTATATGTTTTCTACGGGATCAGGTGGCTGTGTGGAGTTCACTCCTATGACCTATGATGTACTGGTACGGAATAATGAACCCTACGGAGAATATCATGGTACCGCTTTTTATCCGTATATAGATGAACTTCCTCGTCCAACAGGTAATTCGAAAAATAAAATACAATTTAAAACAAATGTATATTATAGAATTATGCCTGAGTTGACTAATTTTTTTTATGTGTATTTTTGGGTTCTATAAAATCTGCTACAACCCAAGGTCAATTAGGTATAGAATATTTTTTTCGCGACTTGTGAAAACTAACCTACTTAGTACTTTTAAATCAAATGTTTTTTAATTGTCAAAATAATAAACTTCATATTTTTTCTTACAGCATCAAGTTCAAGTCAACATAATTGAGATCGGGCGCACACGTCATACATTTACGGAATATAAAAAAATAAAAAAATGTTAAACTATTACAATAAATAAAAAGATTTAGCAATGATACGAATTGTTTTATCATAATCAAACTTTTTAATTTTCAGATTTCCACAAAAAGAATGTATTCATTTATTTTATTTGAGGATAGATAGATTTCACATTAATATACTAAAAAAAAATTATTTATCTTACAAATTTTCTGTATTTTTTATTTTTATTCTGGATTTTGACTCTCGCCGAGTAAACTTCTTTTTTTCTCGTATGTTAAAAAAAGTGCACAAAAAAATTTCCTATAATTTTTTCCCTCATACAAAAAATGTTCAAAAATCCCACAATTGGGTTTTTCATATCGAATCCATTTCGAAATACACTTTAAACCGAAAAATGTTTCAGGGACGAAATATATTCTTTTCAAAGAAAATTAGTCGAAACATATATTTATGATTCGAGAAAAAAAATTCTCACGATGTGGAAAACATATTTGATTTTTTTAAATGAAGGTCAAGAATAAATTCTCACTTAAAATCTTATGTTGATGAATCTCTAATATTTATAATAAATAATCATATTATAATAAATAATGATTACCAGTTAATATTATTTATTAATAAATATTGAATAATTTATTCATATAATTACTCATTCATTTATGTATTTACTTGCTTCTTCAAGAATTAAAAAATTGATTAATTAATAATTTGATTTAGTAACTCACTTCTTCATTTATTCGTTTAATTACTTTATTTAAATTATTATAATAATCAATTCTATTATGAATAATTAATTAATCACCCCACTGATCAAAAGCATTTTCCCAAAAAATAAATAATGTAAAATATATTTTTCTATATTATGTTTTACACTCTAATTAACATGAAGAGCAGTGACAAAGAATGTCACATTTGTGTGCATCATAGAACTGAAAAAAATTCAAGATTTATAATTGTATAATTATAATATTACATTTTCATTTAAATAAATTATTTTAACCACGAAAAAGGGAATTTCCAACAAAATAGTTAAATTTTCAAGTAAACTGATAAATCTGTGATAAAAAAATGAATTCTCAACAAAAGGTGTAATATTTGATATTTCACCTAAAGTATTTTAATTTTCAATGCAAACTGTTGAATTAAACCGGAAAATATTAATTTTTAACCAAGTAAGATTTTTTAACCAAGTAAGATTTTTCAATCAATGAAGAAAAAAAATCTCGTTGAGTTTTTAAGTCCTAAAGACGAATTTTTGAAAGAAAGTTGAATTTAAAATCGAAAAATATACATTCTCTACCAAAATAATGAAATTTTCGACTTGAAAAGAGATTTTTTCAACAAAATAAGTGAATTTCCAACTAAAAAAGTTCAATTTTCTAGCAAAAATGAAATACATACATTTTTAGTGAAAAAATAAACTTTCCTTGAAAAAAAAAAATTTCAACAAAATTTCTTAAATTTTCATCCAAAGAAATAAATTTTTAACTACGGGGGGCACCTGTTGGATCTCGCGCTTCTCGCTCGGTCATTGTACACTCCCACATTTCTGCATAGGACTTTTAAAATTAAAGGTCAACTCATCGACAACTGAAATTTAGTGATTGTGAATTCTCTTTTGTTAAAGCTCCTTCGGCTTCAAGAAACACATTCTCATCTCGTGTCTCGTGAGAAAAGAAGTTTAGAAGCAAATTTTTATATTTAATTCAAAAACAATTTTGTTATTAAACGTTTTATTGTACCTTGCGTCCTTCTGTCCAAAAATAAAATTTCTTTATTTGTAATGTCATTTTTCACGATTAAAACAAAAACTACGCGTCTTATCAAGAAATGATTATCAACAAATTTGTAGCCCTCTTTCATGTGAACAACTTCTGTCTACTTATTTTTCTCATATCTTGTGTCGCTTGTGCAAAAATTTTATTTTTTTATTCTTCATGTTTTTTTACGAATAAAACAAAACATACGCTTCAAATGAAAAAGTGATTCATGACGAATTTTTTTACCTTTCTTGGGTGCATAATATTTGTCTGCTCATCTATTTTCTTTGCTTGCATACTGTGACCGCAAAATATTTTTTTATTTTTTTTATTTTTTTTTGTGCGATCAAAATTTGAATTTTCGATTTTTCAAAATAAGTTATAAAGTTGCTATGATAATTTTGTAGGGCTTTCAAAAAACAAAGTTTTTCTTCTTTTGACTTTTTTCATATCGTGCTGCTTTTGGCTTAAAACTTCCATTTTCCTTTTTTTTTTAATTTTGAAAATGGTATAACTCTGATAATCTTTCTTTATCGAAAAAAGTCGTGAGGATAAATTGTTCAACATTCCGAGTAGCTCAATCCAATCTGATCATTTTTGTGAAAGTTATCGTGCCTACAGCCTACTACAGACCGACAGGCAACTTCGTAAAAATCGTTTTTTCTGACTCAGGAAGTATCGAAACCTGGAAACTTTATGAAAACCGACCAAGCCAAATTTTACATTAAACCAATACCTTCTCATTAGCATGAGAATGTAAAGAAATTTAATCAAATAGTGCGACCAATGAGTGCGACCCTCATGCTTTTTGTCACGCTTGACTGAGCACATCAATTCTACGAAAGACGTAAACCCGTACTGATTATATTCAAGTTCCAGTGTATTACGAAATACTATCTTTCAAATCTATACAAAATCTTTTAAATCCGTGGGAATCTTTCCGAATCTCTTGAAATCACCCAGCATATTTTAAAATATTTTAAAAGCCATTCAACCAACAGCCATACCACGCTGAAAAAACCAGTTCTCGTCAGATCACTGAAGTTAAGCAGCGTTGGGCGCGGTTAGTACTTGGATGGGTGACCTTTCGAGAAAACCGAGTGCTGTTGGCACATCGTGGGTGTGGTGAGCCCACACTTGTAGTTATTTTACTACAAGCTATCAACCTAGAAACACTACCCGAATCGGGTAGTGTCACGCCTACCCTGAAAGGGAAATGGCTTGATGGTATACATTCAAATTTCTGGGAATCCCTTAAAATCCTTTATGTTTATTAGGAAATCCTCTGAAACCCGTGGATATAGTCTGGAATCTCTTGAACTTCCGTGAGATCATTCAAAGCCTTTTATATCTCTTAAAATTCATTAAAAATCCTTTGAAATTCTTTTTCATCTTTGCAAATCTTTCGAAAATTCATAAGAACATAAGATACCTACAAATTTTTTCAAATACTGTTTCATGTAGACATAAACAATCGGCAAGGAAATTTCACTAAATGATTAGTAATTGCAATCACTAAAGAACTAATCAGTATTTTTACAAGTTGCCTTTCCCAAAATGAACTTTTCATTTGTCAATTTTCTATACAAACATAATACTAATATATTTTATTATTAATTAAACAGTAAGTTACGGTTTGAGAATTCGATAGAAATTATCGTTAGTTTCAATTCCTGTATTTCAATACGGCTACTCTTCTAAGTAAATTATTATATATTAAAAAAAATTTTACAATCATTTCGAGAAAAATATTCATTGGCTCTGAGTCAAAGAAAAGTTTCTTTGATTCTAAGAATTTGTTCTATTCAACGGAATGTTTTTAGTGAAAGTTTTTTTTCATCTAATGAAAATGTATCTTTAATTTAAAAATAGTTTTTTCAATGCGAAGTTATTTTGGAACCTTTGGAACATTTTATATAAATAAAATATAATCAATGGAAATATTTCTTTAACAAAACTAAGAAATTTAGATGGTAGCGTTTGGAAAATTCCAACATTTACATTTTTTTGGGCACCCTAATGATAATAGAGGTAGCCGCACTGACATACAGCAAATTAAAGAGTTCCGCGCGCGGCACCTTTTGTGCAAACTACATCTAAATTTTTGTTCACTAATGATTACTATATTTGTTGAAACAGAATTCTAAAATTTATCGCCCGACTATTATTTTCTTTAGAATATTATTGTCTGACAACAACAGTTATTTTTCTTTCTGGTTTGCTTCATTTGTTAAAGGGTATAATAAAAGTATCGCATTGTAATTAGCTTGCAAGTCCGGCTCTGTAATTACGACGACCTTTTTAGTTCCAATAAATGAGAGAGCCACCTGACGGTACAGTCTCGACCACTGCGCTAGTCATGCAATGTCTGACCGGAGCAACTCGTACCACTGATCGCACGCGGCACCGTATCGGATCCGCAGTGGTCAACGCCGTTATGGTCAGACACGGGTCCATCTCCAGCGTCCGCGCGTAGCGTACTTCAGTGACGGCGCGGCACTGGAAGTCGTAAACAGTTGAATTTTTTTCTTAAACTTAAAAATTGACATAATGGGAGCAGCTGTTCAGAATATTCATAGTCAATTTACTCAAAAACGGTGATTTTCTGGTTGTTGGAAAAACGAAACTCTACGTTTTTTGCCGCAACGGTCCGAGATAAATAAAAGTCGTAGGAACAAATTGGTTCCTCTAAAAAAGTTCTAGACAAATGCGTCTCAATAATTCTATATCGCTTTATTTTTGATATTTTTGCGAAAGTACGAAATTTATTTGATTGGAATTTTTTTTCAACAATACAATTTTCTGGTGCCTTAAATATAGAAAAGAGTTTAATATAACAGTTTTAACAACTTGTACATCAAACTTTTTCCTTTGACATCGGTATTTTTGAAATAATCCGGTAAATTTGACAAATTGAAGAAATTCTTTTTGATCAATTGGCAGCAATCATCTGATCTTCATGCAAAGGAAGCTGATTTACTTTTTGGCGATTAATATACAACACCTCATTTCCAGCTCTACAATAGTGAAGACCCAAACTTAAATGAAGAATATCGCATATACATAGCAATAAAAGGAACTAAAACTGTCTTATCTGCGAAACTGCAGCGAGAAACCTATAGCGCTTTAAACATATATCCAGCAGTTTTGGATAGAAGGAATAAAAATTTGCGTCGAAAACATGAAAATCGATTAGATTAAATTATAATCTGGATTAATCTAGATGATTAAATTATAATATAGATTAGTCTAGATTATAATCTAATCATCTGGATTAATATAGATTATAATCTAATCTAATCGATTTCCATGTCTTCGACGTAAGTTTTCATTTCATCTATCCAAAACTTCTAGATATATGTTTGAAGCGATATAGGTTCCTGGCTGTAGCTTGGCAGTGAAGACAATTGTAGTTCCTTCTATTGTAATATATATGCGGTATTCATCATTTAAGTTTGGATCTTGACCATTGTAAAACTGAAAATCAGATGCTGTATAATAATCGCCAAAAAGTATATTAGCTTCTCTTGCGTGAAGACCAGCTGATGGCTGCCGATCGATTAAAAAGAATTTCCTCAATTTTTGGAATTTATCGGATTATTCGAAAAATACTGATTGAAGAAATTATCTTTAATCAATCGGCAGTAATCACCTGGTCTTCGTCCAACGGAAGTTAAGTTAGTTTTTTGCGATTATTATACAGCATCTGATTTCCAGCTCTTCAATTGCGAAGAACTGAACTCAGTCGAGTAAATTAGATTAGAATTTAAGCTAATCGATTTGTCAAAAATTTAACGGGAACAAAGTTTATAAATTCAAGGTGCTAATGCACCAATATAATGCACCAATATAATGCACCAATATAATGCACCAATAATTTAATGCTTCACTTTATAGCAACTTGATATTCCCTATGAACTTCAGATTTGCTCTCTCTCTTCATCCAAAGGGGAATCCTCCTGAGTCTGGCGAGGGAACCATAATAAACTCAGCCATCGTCCATATCTCACTGAATGAAGCTTGAAGCAGCACCTAAATTTTGTAGGAAAAATTATACATTAATGAAGTTTTTGTACACTAGTGTTATAAGGTGGGCAGTGAAATTTTTTTTTTCAATTTTTCATTACGGCTACAAAAATCTGTTTCTACGTATCAAAATGAGAGCCCACGATTTTGTCAGATTTTCAAAAGGATATCTTCAGATAGCAAAAACTTTGAAAACAGTGATTTTTTCGATATGCTTTAATTTCACTAAAATATCCACGTTACAAAAACCTCCACCAAGTAAAAAGTTTTCAGTGGAATAGATTTTGGAACAAAAATTTGCTAAGTAATTTAAAAAAAATTCTTCTGAAATGTATCAAGTTTAAAAAAATTATCGAGACATTAGGCATGTACTTATTAAGGTGGTCCAGAAAAACTTTTTTTGCTATAGGGCAAGGCTCCCCATATTTTTTCAAAATCATCAATATTAAGACGTGCATCCTGGCCTTAAAAATTATCTTGGGATTTTGAATGGGAAAAGCTCAGTTTTCGGGAAAATGGAAACAAGGACTTGTCATTAACTTTTCGTAAATTTAAGTTTCAGTGACTTCTTAAAAAATATTTAAGCATTCGTTTTCACCCCTTAAAGTTTGAATTTAAAGCCCCAATCACTTTTTGCTATGTTCGGAAACGCCCCGAAGAAGCAAAATAGTCTTTTTTGTCAAATTCATGTCAAGGGCGTGTTTTTTTTTAATTTTCAGCATGAATTTTTTGTATTCGAGGAGTGACAAGTTTGCAAGTATTTTTTAATAAATTTCAAATTATTTGAACAATTATTATTTGTTAAAAATGTTAATATACCCTGTAAAATCTTTGTTCATTAATTTATTTTTTAATTGTCAAAACAACTTATGTTTGTTTCAATTTTTGTTTACCCACAAAATTATAAAAAGCTCCTATTTTCAGAAATTGATTACAAACTTAATGAATGTTAGGAGGAATATCTTTCTAAGACATTCTGTAACTGTTTAAACAATTTTCATTTGTTTGAATTTTTTCCATTTTAACTAAAGAAATTTAGGACTTTCTTGAAGTAATTACATACTTGACGAATGTTAGAAATAATATTTTTTCTTTAAGACATTATTAAATTGTTTATTAAACCATTAATAATCTTACGCTTCCTTTTCTCTCCTGGGATTAATGAGATAGTTAATTTGTGTATTTATAATGTATTGAACAAAACTGTTATAACAAATAATAATTTTTCGAACCAAAAATATTATCGTAAAATTCCTTAAGTGTGTCAGTATTTCCAGAAAATACAAAATTTTCATGACTTGGAATAAAAAAAAATTGAAAAAATATAAATTGCTTAATCAATTGAAAAATGCATTCAACAAAAAAATATTGTTCTCGACATTCACTTGCTGTATCATTAATCGCAAAATATGCTAACTCATCATGATTTACGGAAAAATTAAAAAATTAAAAAAGAAGAATAATTCTTCAATCACATTGAAATTATTTTCAAAATACTTGCGAAATTGTCACTTATAGAATAGAAAAAAATTTCCGTTGAGATAATTACGGAAAATCCCGTCTTTATAATAAATTTCAGATGAAACCGCCATTTTGTATTTTTCGGGTTATTTTCCCATTGATAAGAAAACTGAGCTTTTTCCCTTCAAAACCCCATGTTAATTTCAGAAGTCCAGGGCAAGCAAGCTATTTTTTTGCAACCTCGTACATTTATGTAAAAGATCATAAAATCAGTAGAGATACTCCTTTAAAATTATATGCAGCAGGTAGCATTATTTCACGAAAAACTTTTTTTTATATATAGAAAAATTGACGAGTCAAAAGTGC
The DNA here is from genome assembly GCA_932195095.1 of Andricus curvator. NCBI lineage: Eukaryota > Metazoa > Arthropoda > Insecta > Hymenoptera > Cynipidae > Andricus > Andricus curvator. The sequence continues at coordinate 91,743 of CAKNYM010053048.1, read as the reverse complement.
TACTTCAAAATTAAAAATATTTGGAGATTTTGTTCTTCAATTTTTTGTTAGGAATATATGTAGAGAAAATTCTTAGGTAATATTTTTTTCAATGTGTAGAATTCCTGAAAATCCAAATAATAATAATAATCCAAAGTAATTGTTAATGTTGCAAAAAAATTTGATTGAGATATTTTCGAACCCATGGACAAATCACAATTTTTAGCCTACACTATTCACCCGATTTAAACTTTTTTTCTAAATAAAATCTTTTTAAATTTTGAAGAGATCTGTGTGATTAGATTTTGTAAATTGTTTGAAACTTTGTTATATAACAACAACGTTGCATTCCCCCCCCCCCAAGTGCCATTTCTTTTAAGACATTTAGAGTGATCAAAGAAGATCTAAAAACCTTGTTCGAACTATATGGAAATAATTCCCAGATGGTTAGAATAATTTAAAAAAATCGATCAAGTGTTATAAACAAAATGAAGAAAAGTCATTTTTTGGGATTGGCAATACTTAGCTCATTGAAATAAATAGATTTTGTATAAAATGTGAGGGAAATGAATGTTTAATCACCAATAATTGAGAATGGATGCTTTTCGCTATTTGTTTAAACAATTTTTATAAACAAGTTCACAGTTTGGCGATTTTTCACTGAATAGGCTCAATTTTTGTTTACGGTATCAACTAGGGATGTCTTTCCGGTGTCTCTTTGCTATGATACTTTGCAAATTGACAACGATTATTCATCATTTAAACAATTGTTATAAACAAATACATTTTATGTCGATTTTTTTGCCGATTGACAACTTCGATTGTTTCTCAATCCAATGAACTTACGTAGTATTCAGAAGCAGTGCTTTAGGTTCTGGAGGCAGTGATCTTTCAATCTGGGAAAACTGATATCTCAAGCTTTCCAAATAAAGATCAGGATAATTGAATAATAATAATAATAATAATACAATTGTTTAAATAATGAATAATTGATGTCAATTTGCTAAGTATTATAGCAAAAGTCATCGGAAAGACATCCCTAGTTGATTCCGTAAACAAAAATTGAGCCTGTTCATTGAAAAATCGCCGAACTGTGAATTTGTTTATAGAAATTGTTCAAATGATGAATAATTGTTATCAGTTTGCAAAATAGCATAGTAAAGACTCATCGGAAAGACATACCTAGTTGATTCCGTGTACAAAAATTTAGCCTAGTTATTGAAAAATCGCCAAACTGTCAATTTGTTCATAACGATTGTTTAAATAATGAATAATTGTTGTTAATTTGCAGAGTATCATAGCAAAGAGTCATCGGAAAGAAATTCCCAGTTGATTCCGTATACAAAAATTGAGCCTATTCATTGAAAAGTCGCCAAACTGTGAATTTGTTTATAGAAATTGTTCAAATGATGAATAATTGTTGTCAGTTTGCAAAATAGCATAGTAAAGATTCATCGAAAAGACATACCTAGTTGATTCTGTATACAAAAATTTAGCCTATTCATTGAAAAATCGCCAAACTGTGAATTTTTTCATAACAATTGTTTAAATAATGAATAATTGTTGTTAATTTCCAAAGTATCATAGCAAAGAGTCATCGGAAAGAAATTCCCAGTTTATTCCGTATACAAAAATTGAGCCTATTCATTGAAAAATCGCCAAACTGTAAATTTCTTTATAAAAATTGTTCAAATAATGAATAATTGTTGTCAGTTCGCAAAGTTCTTTTGGAATAAATCGTTCAAAGTTGATGAATGTCAAGCGGAGTAGTTTTTTCTTAACTCATTTGGTAATTACGTAAATAATTTTGATTTGTTTGAACCATTTTTTCTCTCTAAAATCATAAAAAGTTATTATTTTCTGGAAATAATGACACAATTTAAGAATGTTGAAAGCAATATATTTTTAAAGGATGTTTGGTAATTATTTAAACAATTTTGATTTGTTCAAACAATTTTTCCCCTTGTGAAGCGCGAAAAATTATTACTTTCTGTAATTAATGACTCAATTAAAGGAATTTAAGAGTAATATTTTTTCTCTACAGGATATTTAGCAATTGTCAAAATAATTTTAATTTGTTTAAACATTTTTTTCTCTGTAAATCGTGAAATTTTATTCTTTTCAGCAATTAATGACACAATTAACGAATTTTAAGAATAATATTTTTCTGCTTAAGATATTTTGAAGTTATTTAAAGAATTAATAATCATTAATATACTTGAGGAAATATCTAACATACATGTAAAATATTTTCAGTTCACAGATTCCAATTATGTACGGGGGTGATTTTAAGAAAAAAAAACCACTATACTTGAATATATATACTACTATGTACTGAATATCCTTTAGAAAAAATATTATTCTCAACATCCGTTAATTGTGTCATTAATTACAGAAAATGATAACTTTTCTCGCTTTACACAGGGAAAAATTATTTAAAAAAATAAAAATTGTTTAAATAATTACCAAATATCCTTTAAAAATATATTGCTCTCAACATTCTTTAATTGTGTAATTATTTCCAGAAAATAATAACTTTTTACGATTTTTGGAAGAAAAAATTGTTTTAACAAATGAAAATCGTTTATATAATTACCAAATATGTTAAACAAGAACTACTACTCTTGACATTCATCAACTTTGTATAATTTATCCCGAAAGATTTTTAACGATTTACAGGGGGAAAAAAATTGTTCAAACAAATAATAATTTTTTAAACAATTAAAATTATTTAAAATATACTTCAAAACCCGTCACTTATCGATTAAAAATAAATCATGTTGTACAAATTAAAAAAAAATACCGTCTTTAGCATGAATTTGATAGAAAACTGCTATTTTGCATTTTTTTCGGCATTTTCCGTGCACAACAAAAGAGGATTTGGAATACTAAAAAAAAAAATTACGGAATTTCTTTTTCCGGAAAGCGAACAAAATAGGGAGGTAGGGGGATTTATCGCCAACAATCAAAAGTCGAATTTTTACAGGTATAAATTTGGACCACCCTCCTGTAACACTGTTTTAAGATCTTCTTTGATCAATCTGAATGTCTTAAAAGAAATGGGACTTGGGAAAAGTTAAAAAAAAAATTCAAATTTATTGTTAAAGAACCAATTTTTAAACAATCTAATCACACAAATCTTTTCAAAATTGAAAAGCTTTCATTAAAAAAAAAAACTTTTAAATCGGATGAATAGTGTAGGCTAAAAATTGATTAAAGAAGTAAGGGATCAGCAAATAAATAGGTGTCTAAATGCATGGGGACGTTTAAGATATTCAAATATGTACAGAAAATTGTACTTTAAAAATATTTTAGCATTTTTTTTTTTAATCAATAGTTTTCAAGAAAATGGAAACTACTTTTTAGTTCTCACTTTGTCTGTCGTTCTTAAACTCAGAACACTTTCGAAACTCAGATATTTCGTTCATTACTTTATAAATAAAAGCTTTAGAAAAGGTATTATGCAATTGTTTATAGCTTTTATTTTTAACGAAACGATAATTTTAGTTGAGACTTTTTCAGACCTTTTATAATCTTTGAGACTTTGAATTTCAATTGCACAATTTCAATTGCACAATTGCTTTGCACAATTGCTATGTCAAGAGTTTAAATATTTGTTTAAAATAATATAATTAAATTTAGTTAGATTAATGCAGATGTTCAAGCGATGTTGTCTGTCTGAGTGACATAAATTTATAATAATATAATATATATAGGCAGTTTATGATGCACTTTAGACAAAAGAAAGGAGATTCGTTGTTAGATCCTTTATTCCATTACAGCTGCCAACGTTTCGAAAACAGATATTTTCCTCATCAGGACAATATTAAAATTTGTCGTTAAATTTCGAAGTTCATCAACATCTTCAGTTTTTCTTACAGGTTTCTATTTCTCACTCTTCTTCACTATATAAATATGAAATAATTTAGGTTTTAATTGATACATTTGAGTAAAAAGTTTTTTGAGGTTAAGAAATTGTAATTGAAATATTTACCTTCAAATTCTTCATTTTCTAGTTGAAATTTTATTTACATGATATTAATGTTATTAAAAATTGTTTAATATTGTAAATTCAAGATTGCAAAACTAATAATTTAGTTAATTTAGTTGTAAATAAATCGGAGACATCACAACATTTATGCTCCATTTTTACTAAGAGAAATTGAGAAAGAAAGCAAGAGTAACCTTAACAAAGACAGAAATTATCAATGACGTATCATCAATTTATATCATAAGGTACTATAGTTTCTAGATAAATCTAATTACTAAATTAAATACAAGAGTTAGAAAATTAAGCATTATTAACAAACCTTAAAAATTGTTTTGAAATTTAAAATATTACTATTTATTAATTAAATGCATGTACATACCAATAATGTAAAAAAAAATTTTTTTTAATTCATCAATTTGAAATTTTGAAAATTTAAAAAAAAAAATTTTTTTTTTTTTTGAATTAATTCATTTTCATTGATTAACTCACCTACTTATAAAATGGCTAATATTTTCAACAACATTCTTAAAAAAGCATTAATAGTACCAAAATGTCAAGTAAAAAATTCTTTTGAATTTAAAAATAAAATAATTAATAAAAACAATTCCATCTGATCATATCATGGCTTCTTTAGATGTTTCTTCATTATTTACAAATGTGCCAATTGATTTAGTTATCAGTAGTATTTAAAGTAGATGGATTTATATAAAAAACTATACAGATTTACCTATTGATAAATTCGAAGAAGGAATAAGATTTTTAATGAAACAAATAATATTTAAATTTAATAAAAAATTTTACAGACAAATATTTGGAACACCTATGGGTTCTCCTATTTCTTCAACATTAGCTGATTTAGTTATGCAAGACTTAGAATCAAATGTCATAAAAAATTTAAATTTTTCTTTACACACATATTTTAGATACGTGGATGATACTTTTATTATATTACCGAAAGATAAACTACTTTACGTTATAAATCAATTTAATTCTTATCATCCTAGACTTAAATTTACACATGAAATTGAAAGTAATAATTCTATTCCTTTTTTAAATGTTAAAGTAATAAAAACCGATTCAAGTAATATCATCACAGATTGGTACCGTAAAAATACGCATTCTGGTAGATATTTAAATTTTCTTTCTAACCATCCAATACAACATAAACTTTCTATAATAAAAAATCTTACAGACACAGCGTTAAAATTATCAGGTGTATCCTTTCACAGTTCAAATATTGAATTTATTTAAAAAACTTTATATTTATATAATTACCCTACAGAATTTGTTCAAACACATATTAATAATAAAATTGAAACAATTACAGATTCTTTAAACAACCAAACTAATATAAATATGGTTGGAAATTTGAAACCAATAGTATCAATTCTTTATCATGGAAAGTTATCTTTTCAAATTAGATAATTTACAACTTACTGATGTAGTATATAAAATTCAATGTTTGAATTGTGATAAATGTTATGTGGGTCAAACTAGTAGATTACTTGCTACAAGAATTAAAGAACATCATGATAATTTCAGACAAAATCCTAAAAACCATAAACTCATAGCAAAACACCAGGTTGAAACTGGACATTTAATTGATTGGGATAATGTTATAGTCCAATATATAATATAATTTTGGATTCTTTAATTTAATCAACAACAAAAAAATTTCAAATTTTCAAAATTTCAAATTAATGAATTTAAAAAAAAAATTACATTATTGGTATGTACATTTAATTAATAATCAATAGTAATATTTTAAATTTCAAAACAATTTTTAAGGTTTGTTAATAATGCTTAATTTTTTAACTCTTGTATTTGATTTAGTAATCAGATTTATCTAGAAACTATAGTACCTTATGATATAAATTGATGATACGTCATTGATAATTTCTGTCTTTGTTTAGGTTACTCTTTCTTTCTTTCTCAATTTCTCTTCGTAAAAATGGAGCATAATGGTTGTGATGCCTCCGTTTTATTTACAACTAAATTAACTAAATTATTAGTTTTGCAATCTTGAATTTACAATATTAAACAATTTTTAATAACATTAATATCATGTAAATAAAAATTCAACTAGAAAATGAAGAATTTGAAGGTAAATATTTCAATTACAATTTCTTAACCTCAAAAAACTTTTTACTCAAATGTATCAATTAAAACCTAAATTATTTCATATTTATATAGTGAAGAAGAGTGAGAAATAGAAACCTGTAAGAAAAACTGAAGATGTTGATGAACTTCGAAATTTAACAAAAAATTTTAATATTGTCCTGATGAGGAAAACATCTGTTTTCGAAACATTGGCAGCTGTAATGGAATAAAGGATCTAACAACGAAGCTCCTTTCTTTTGTCTGAAGTACGTCATAAACTACCTATATATATATATATATATATATATATATATATATATATTATAAAAATAATTAAATTTGAAATTTGACAATATTTCTTAATTCCCTTTATGGTGCAATTAAGAGAACTTGGGTGTTTGCAAACTTCGGGAATGTACAATTGAAACTGCGAATACTTTCAATTAAACTTTGAAAACATATGTAAAATTTTTTATAAATAATAATTATAATATCAAATTAGACTTACCATTAAAATTAATTCAAGCCACGAGCGTGATGAGTAGAGTGAAAACAGTTATCTTCTTTTTTTTTAAATAGTGACAATGACACAGAAATGAAAAAGTAAACTGATTTTTTGGTGAAGTGCGTATGAAGAGTCACACGAGAAATGGCTGCTATATATACTAACTGTTACCATTTATGCAGTGACACACTTTATTTTTTTTCAAAATAACTGGAGTGGAAGGAGGAAGCTTATTGGTGTCAGATCTCAAAATTTTCCATATCCGCTGTAGTTATTCTCCATTAAACTTTCAGAATAATTAAGAAATAAAAAATGTGTAAAAATAGAAGTATAAAAAAAAATGATAAAAGTTCAGCAGTTTTTCTGAAAATTTTTAAATTCCTTAATTTTAAACATTTCAAAAGATTCCAAAGGGATACGAGGGATTTAACAATTCTCAAATTATTAAAAAAGATTTAGAGAGTTTGAAGATATTATCTGGTAAAATTTTAGAGAGAATCTTAATTTTTCAAGGAATTTTACAGGACTTTAAACAACTTCAAAGAGTTTAATCAGATTTTAGAAGATTTCAAGAGATACCGAAGATTTTCGAGGGATTTTTAGCGATTTTGTGGCATTTTATAAATTTAAGAACGTGTTCCGCCGATTATAAAAATTGTTATGGTATTTCAAGAGATTTTAAGAGATTCAAAGCAAAAATTTCAAAAAAATTTGAGCGATTTCAATTCGAGAAATATCAAAGTATTCGATATCGAAAGATTTCAAAGGATTTTAACGAATTTTAAGAGATTAAACGGGCTTTCGATAATTTCACGGAATTTCAACACATTTAACGAAATTTCAAAAAATTTGAAAACAATATAGAGAATTTTAAAGCACTTCGAGAAATTGTTACAATTAAACTATTTTTTTAACATTTTTTAAATTATTTCAATTGGTTTTTTCATTTCAATTAGTTTTTTTTTATTGAAAATCAAATTTTCAACTGAAAAATCAACTATATAATGTTTATTTGAACATTAATCTTCCTAAGTTGAAACTTCAACTATTTTTTTGGAAATTTCTGTATTTTGTTGAAACTTTGTCTTTTGTGGTAGAATATTAATCTTCTTGGTGACTTATTTCTCTTTTTGGTTGAAAATTCATGTATTTTGTTAAAAGTTATTTTTTGGTAGAAAATTATTTTTTTTTATTGAAAATTAATTTTTCTCTGGTTGAAAATTAGTGTTTTGATTGAGAAATAATTTTTTTTTAACTACAGATTTAACTAAATTTTTGTCGAAACTTTTTCTTTGATAGACATTTTATCTTGTTGGTAGAAAATTCATTTGTTTGGTTTAAAATCAAACTATTTCGATTAAAAAACTTATTCTATTTGCTTGAAAACTTATTTCCCTAACTGAAAAGTAAACTATTCTATTTTTTGTTAAAATTTTTTTTTTATTTTACAATTCATCTATTTTTTTGAAAAATTGTTTTTTGTTTGAAATTCATGTATTTTCTTTAATATTATTCTTTTTTGTTAGAAAATTATTTTTCTTTTATTGAAAATTAATTTTTTTTCCTGAAAATTTAACTATTTCGATGAAAACTTATTTTATTTGCTTAAAAATTTATTTTCCTAACTGAAAAGTAAACCATACTATTTTTTGTTGAAAATTGATTTTTTTTTAATTTTCAAATTTATCTATTTTGTTGAAAAGTTATTTTTTCAAATTCAATATTTCGTTAAAAAATATTCTTTTTTGGTAGAAAATTGATCTTTTTGGTTAAAATTGCATTTTTTCGGTTGAAAATTAGTTGTTTTTTTTTTTTATTGAAAATTATTTATTTTTTTTAGTAGAAATTTAACTTTTAAATTTATCGTAGAAATCCTTTTTCATAGACATTCAATCTTTTTAGTAGAAAATTATTATTTTTTCGTAGAAACTTATTTTTTTTAATCGAAAATTAACTTTTCTCGGGTTGAAAATTATTGTTTTGATTAAAAATTAATTTTTTTTCAACTACAGATTTAACTAAATTTGTGTCCAAACTTTTTTTTATAGACATTTCATCTTTTTGGTAGAAAATTCATTTGTTTGGTTGAAAAATAAACTATTCTATTTTTTCTTGAAAATTGATTTTTTTATTTTGAAATTGATCTATTTTGTTGAAAATTTTTTTTTTCAAATTCATGTATTTTGTTAAATATTATTCTTCTTTAGTAGAAAATTATTTTTCTTTTATCAAAAATTAATTTTTTTAACTGAAAATTTAACTATTTCATTTTTCGTCGACATTTTTTTATAGACATTTAATCTTTTTAAGCTGAAAATTAATCGTTTTCGTCGGAAATTTATATTCTTTGGAAGAAATATAACCTTGTTGGTTGAAAATTCAACTATTAAGTTTATAGTTCCATTAAAAATTAAAATATTTGGTTTAAAATTCATGGTTTTCGTTAAAAAATATTCTATTTTGGTAGAAAATTGATCTTTTTGGTTGAAAATGTAATTATTTGGTTAATTTTGTTTTTTAATAACGATACATCATTGTAGTTTTTTTTTGTCAATCATTCTTTTATTAAAAATGTAGCTATCTCATTTTTTCTAGAAAATTGATCTTTTTTAGTTGAAAATTCACTAATGTTATTGAAAAGTCGTATTTTTTGGTTTAATTTAACAGTTTTTGATTGAAAATTAAAAAAAAAAATTGTGCAAATGTAAACTATTACACTTTTTGTTGAGAATTTATTTATTGTATTAAAAAGATTCATCATTTTGGTTGAAGATTTAACTATTTTGTTGCAGATTCTCTTTTTCTTTGTTTATAATTGATTATTTTAACTGGAAATGTAATAACAAAATTTCAAATTATTGAATCTCAATCGGTTGGAACTTTCTAAATATTTGTTGTTTGGTTTTTAATACAACTAGGTAAATGACTAAAAATTAGTAAACATTGCTAATTCAATTAGCACAAGTCTTGACCCAATAAATATAGAATATTTTTTTCTCTCTTCCAAGATTGAAAATCAGAAGCTAAATGTGGATGGACTATTTCTAGAAAAGTGCACATTTTTTCTAGGCCCTGCCTTCTTTAGCGCTAATGTTGTAAAGTGTAAGAATAATAATTAATATTCTTCAATTTTTTCTAAACCTTAAGATATACTGAAAATTCCTCCTAAAAATGTTTCTTTCTGTGAAAACTATAAATATTTTTTAACCCATTTTACAAATCATACAGTTTCACGCTATGCACACGATAAGACATTCTTTTATGATGTCTGTTTTTCATTATTCCAATGTCATGCACTTGAACTACTTTTTTGTTTCTTGCCTTATGAATAACAATTTTTTTTTTAATCGTAACCGTGAAATATAATGAGAAGTTCCTATATATTTATTGTAAACGTTCTCAATTTTTAATTATTTGAAAGTCTTGACAAACATATTTTCTCAAGTTTTTTTTTTCATATATTTTGCAATTATCTCGAATTTTCTATGTTTGAAAACGGTTTAAAATTCATGTATTTTGTTGAATTTTTTTTTCTTTTTTTTTTAAATTATTCTTCTTTATTAAAAATTCATTTTTTTGTTTGAAAATTCGAATGCTTTTATGAATGATGAACTCTTTCGGTGAAAATTCATTCTTTGTTGTTGAAGATTCATAATTTTATTTGAAAATGTATCTCTTTTTTTGAAAATTAAACTATTTTGTTGAAAATTCATCTCTATTTGTTTGGTTGAAAATGAATCTGTTTTGGTTATGGATTCAGCTAATTTTTTAAACTATTTGTCAAAAGATTCATGGGGTTGATTATTAAATATTTTGTTGAAAAAGTATTTTTTTGAAAATTAATTAATTCCTTAAATAATTTCAATTTTTTACAAAAGACTAGGAAAAAGTATAACCACAAAACCATCAACAAATTCTTATTTTCCTTAACTTTGTGCAAACAGTCAAAAGGAAATATTTTGAAAATCGACAATTTCAGAATAAGGCCTTCTTATTGTTCCTATAGTGTCAAAAATGTTTACATACTAAATAAATCATTGATTAAAGGTGGAAAAATTAATTATTTAAAGAATTTATTATCATTTTTAATAATATTCAAATTGAATAATGCTAGAAAGTTGCCGTTTTTTTCTAAAATTTCCAACTATTTGTCTATTTTTCACGTGGAGTGAGTTAATTAATCAATTATTAATTAATACACAAATTAAATTAATACACAAATTAAGAGTGAGTTAAAGAATTTATTATTATTAATAATATTCAAATTGAATAATGCTAGAAAGTTGCCGTTTTTTCTAAAATTTCCAACTATTTTTCTATTTTTCACTTGGAGTGAGTTAATTAAATTTAAATTAAAATTATTAAGATTTAATATTTTTAATAATATTCAAATTGAATAATGCTAGAAAGTTGCCGTTTTTTTCTAAAATTTCCAACTATTTGTCTATTTTTCACTTGGACTGATTTAATTATTAATTCAATCTTTGATATTAAATCTTAATTAATTAGAGTTAATATAATATCTATAATCAATTCAATTTAGAAAAAATGATCATTGAAACAAAATATTATTGTTTATAACTATATTCTTCTTCATTGATGCTAGGTAGATGCGGTTTCTCCTGAAATTTTTAACTTTCTACCCGCTTTTAACTTAGTAAAGTGATAAATAATTCAAGTTGACAAACATATTTATTTAAATAATTTATTATGGCTTATTTTAAAGCGTGAAAGAAAAATTTGGAATTGCACATATTTTAATATCAGCCCCCCACCCACCCTTTTTCTCTGGAGAAAACGCGTCTCGTTGCTTATAATATACAAAGTTCAAAAAGACCTGAAATAAATAAGAAAAGTTATATTCAATATGATCTACGTAGAAAATTTTCAGCATATTTCAAATATCTGTCTTATTTTATAAAAATATATTCAAAAAAAAGAAAGAGATTATTTAAAATATGATTCTCTCTAATGTCTATTTATTATTTGTTTATAAATAAAAATTTGAAGCAAAGTAAAACATTTCAGAAAAAACCGCAACTTTCTAGCACTTATCTAAGAAAAGATATTTAATAATTAGTTTAAACAATCATTTTTGCTAAATTTAATTAATTCAAGTGCAAAATAGACATATAGTTGAAAATTTCAGAAAAAACTGAAACTTTCTACCATCCACGGAAAAAAATATTATTAACAATGATAATAAATTGTTTAAATAATTATATTTGTTAAAAAAAAATTAATTGTAACTTCAATTTAATTCAAAAATGGACAAAAAGTTAAAAGTTTCAGAAAAAAGCGCAACTATCTAGTATTAATATAGAAGAAGATAACTATGAACAATAATAATTTGTTTAAACAATTATTTTTGCTGAAATGAAATCAGCATTAACTCACTCTAAGTAAAAAGTGGTCAAATAGCTGAAAATTTTAGAAAAACCCGCAATTTCTCGCATTATTCATACATAATATTATTTAAAATAATAATTAATTGTTCAAACAATTATCTTTTTAATATTAATTAGCTATTACCTCACTCCAATTTAAAATTGGACAAAGAGTGGAAAATTTTAGAAAAACCCGCGACTATCTATCTCTATTCTAAGAGACGATTGCTAAAAAATATGATAAATTGTTTAAACAATTTATATAAACATCTGATTATCAGTATAAAATAGTATTCTATGTATCAGAAATAATTTGTATAAAAAAAACACGAAAAATCATAATTAGGGCAAGAAACTCGCAAACCCCATTTTTTCACGTATAGTGTTTTTTGTGTCCCTATGAAACAAGCTTATGGGGATGATATTTAAAAAGCAATATTTTATTCGTATTCTGTGGCTAATTGTGGAGAGAATTGTTGATTTTCAACTCGATTCAGCTAATATTGATGGTTCTAAAAAAAATTTACAAAAAGGTCTTCTTTCTTATGGGGGATGCATGTTAAACTTCATGGGGCTTCACGCTATCTTTTAATATAATTAACAAAAAAAAGAATTTATTTTGTTGTGAATTCAAAAAAATTTCCAGGCGATATGCATAAAAATTCGAGATCAAAAATTTTCAATGCATTTTTGGACCACGCCATTAGACACTCAAGTTCATCCTTACTCAAAGCAAAATTTTTAAAAAGTTTGCTGAATAATTGCAATTTTTTGTGGAAAATTAGAAAAATGTACAACAGAAACGAATTTTCAAATTTGGAAACAGAAGAATGTTGAAAATTAGAGCATGAAAACAATTTTTTGAAAATAGATACAGACTAGGTCACGTTCACATTTTGTCAATATGGCCTTCTTATTATTTCAACACAGATAAAAATGTAACATCATCGCGCCGCTCTATTAAAAAATCTTATTTTTTAATTTTTCATGTTTATAACTTTTTAAAATTATTATATACAGTCTGAAGTGAATTTATTTATTCGTATCAAGCAATTAGTTTGCTTTCCTCTATTTTATTAATAATATGTCGACTAATTGAATTAGTAATTTTCTACTAATTTATGGTTGCTCACTTTTCGCTAATCGAATCTGTAAAATATTACTCGTAATTAGTTCATTTTTACAAATTTTAATTGAATGGCAAGAAAGTATCTTTTTCGTGGGAAAAGCAGTTATAAATTTCAGATAAACTTCTTCAGCGATTCAATTCATACTTATTCAAGCTCATGTTTCATCAAGGCTCATTGATCCATTGTAATTTAAAGATTGTAAGATAATCTTATTTTTCTCAATAGAGTTAAGAATTTCAAATTTTTTCTTTGTGCGAGGGGTGAACCACTTTCAAATCAGCGAGATAACGTTCAGTGTTATATGAACGTTGTGCTCTGATTTTTCGATATCGGTGACGCTAAAGTAACTAAAATAAGGAATCTGTCTTATGAGCCTGTTAGAACAACATCAACGCAAGAGGCGATCGTTATTCGTAACGTTGGAATTACTCTATGAGAGCAGTTCCACCGACCAAGCTTAGGCGGCGTGGCGTCGCTTATACGTGAGTAGCGCGGCGTATCCAGTGGCTCAGAGGTGGAGGGGATACATAGGTTGGAAAGAGAAGGCGGATACCACTCTCGGTCACCTCTCTTACTCCTGTGTATCCCCTCCACCTCCAAGCCGCTGGATAGGCCGCGCCACTCACGTATAAGCGACGCCACGCCGCCTAAGCGTT
>CAKNYM010053048.1:64953-77595 GCA_932195095.1 Andricus curvator | reverse complement strand
TTAAAATCTTCTACTCTTTTTCGAAATTTAAGGAAATCTTTTGAAATCAAAATTCCTAAAATATCTTATAAGTCTTTATTATTTTTGTATCGTTTCAAAACGGTAGGAAATTAATCTTCTTGGTAACTAATTTACCTTTTTGGTTGAAAATGCATGTATTTCGTTGAAAATGCATGTATATCGTTGAAAATTAATCTTTCTTTGGTAAAAAAATTAATCTTTTAGGTTTAAACTTCATTTCTTTGGTTTGAAATTTTATTTTTTATTGAAGATTAATTTTTTTAACTGGAAACTTAACCATTTAATGTTTGGTTGAGCATCAATCTTCTTCAGTTGGAAATTCATCTGTTTGTTTACAAATTTCCGTATTTTGTTGAAACTTCGTATTTTGTGGTAGAATGTTGATCTTCTTGGTGACTAATTCACTTTTGCTTGAAAATTTAAATATTAGGTTAAAAATTCCATTAAAAAATGAAATATTTGGTTGAAAATTCATGTATTTTATTGAAAATTATTCTTTTTTGGTAGAAAATTAAACTTTTTGGTTGAAAATTCATTTATGTCATTAAAAGTTAGTTTTTTTTCATGAAAAATTACTTTTTGTTATTAAAAATGTAACAAAAGTTTTTGTCGGAATTTTTTGTTATGGACATTTAATCTTTTTGTTAGAAAATTGATTTTTTTGGTTGAAAATTTAGTTTATTTACTTAAAAACTTTTTTCTTCAACTGAAAATTAAACTATTTTATTTTTCGTTAAAAACTTAACTTTTTTAGTTGAAAATTCATCTATTTTGTCAAAAAAATTGTCCTTTTTCGGTAGAAAATTAACCTTTTTGGTTGAAAGCTCATGTATTTGGTTAAAAATTATTCTTTTCTGGTAGAAAATTAATCTTTTTGGTTAAAATTTCATTTCTTTTGTTGAAAATTAGTTTTTTTTATTGAAAATTTAACTATTTTGTTGGAAAATTATTTTATTCGGTTAAAAATTTATTTTTCTGATTGAAAATTAAACCATTCTATTTTTTGTTGAAAATTTATCTTTTTTTAGTTAAAAATTCATCTATTTTGTTGAAAATTTGTCTTTTTTGGTAGAAAATTCGTCTTCTGGGTTATAAATTCAACTATTTGATTGCATATTTATTTTTTTGATTGTAGATGTATCATTTTAGTTAAAAGTTCATTTCCTTTGTTCAAAATTTAACACACTTTTTTGAAAAAAAAAAATTTCTACTAAAAATGTAGCTGTTCCATTTTTGTTATAAAATTGATCTTTTCCAGTTGAAAATTCACTTATTTTATTAAAGACTTGTCTTTTTTAATAAAAAATTCAATTTTTTTGATAGAAAATGCATATTTTTGTGTTGTAATTCCAACCCTTTTTTTAGATTCATCTTTATGACTTTAAAACTCAACATTTTGGATAAGATATTTTTTCTTTGTTAATTGAAGAATCTTTCTTTGTTAAAAACTCAACTCTTACGTCGAAAATTCGTATTTTTTGGTTTAGCAGTTTTTTTATTGAAAATGAAAATATATTTTGGTGGAAATATCAACTATTACACTTTGGGTCGATAAATCATTTTTTTTTATCAAATATTTATCAGTTTCTTTGAAAATTTAACTATTTTGTTGAAAATTCCCTTTTCCTTAAGTGAAAATTAATTATTTTAACTGAAAATGTTATATTAAAATTTTACATTAATAAATCTTAAATTTTTGTCAGTTCTTTTTTAGAGAAAAATTAAAAATGTTACGTACTCGAGTTAAAAATCGGCCGCGCCCCCCCCATATAACAGACCGTTACGAAATTGCAATCTTTTTTATTCCGTATGCCCATGTTATACACAAACGGTTTATACACTGGCCCGACGTGTTTCGAGTTTAGCCGACTCGTCACGAAGAGTAAGACTCGGAGAAATTCACACGTTGTAGTAAGCGATCGAATGCTATTTTTCCTCATTCGACGCTTATCCCATCGTTATTTCTCTTAGCGGCGCGTTGCGTACGGCTACACTTGTGATTTTTTTCCTTAGCCGTTGATTTTGAAAGATTTTAATCGTATGCGAATCATTTCATTTTATGCAATAAGAAGCTTATGTTATACATAACAAAAAAATTCTATCGACAGTCACACTGCGTTAAGCAGAATAAAGCTATGCTTATTTTAACACCGTCTACAGATTTTTGATTTTAAAAAATCATGATTTTAGAGTGGTTTACCCCTCGTCTTTATGTCTTAAATTTGAGTTTTTCTAGCTTTGTTCAGTCCTTAAGATAAGCTGATATTTTCGTTCAACTCGAAAACTCAGCTCAACTTTCAAATTTAGGCATTTCGAAATAATATAAAAATGGAATTCTTTTAAATTCAACAATTGAGGTGACGGATGCAACAACTCGTTAAGCGCTCGAAACCGCGTAGAAGTATTGACCACACGGCAAAATCGATCGATGAAAAAAAAGTGGCCGAAACGCAAAACAAAATATACCTTCACGGAGAAAATTTGTGTGTTAAATTTTACATAACTTAGTTCGGTAAACGGAGGACATTACGGCATTATAGTAAAATTTCACTTCCAGTCATTTAAAATGAAATTGGGTAATATTTGATGTGGAAATATGAATTATTAATATAAATTCATTAACATTTAATTCGAGATTCAGTAAGAAATAATACAACTAGATAATAAAGATTACCTGCCAGTTGGGTAAAATGAGATGCTATTACCTACCAGTTAGGTAAAATGAGTCGAACTGTTAGGTACAGTTTCAATCAAAGAAAACAAAGTCTGCCTCTCTAAATGTGTGAATTCTACATCCCACACGGAGAAAAAAACATGCCTATAATAGTAAGAGCACTAGTCATGCTTTTGTCGCAGGTTTCATTCTTGCTATCTTGGTACAAAATTTATTGATTTTAAGCAGGAATCCCTTTATACTAAAAAAGTACAAAGCTTCATGCTTTTAAAGCCGTTATCCCTTGCGAAAATAGCTCGAACTTCGCCTTGCTACGGTTGTAAGAAAACCTATCCTATTAGAGTATGAGCACTCTTACAAAAGAGATATTAGGCCACGCGCAAGCGCCGGTAGGCGTGGCACAACTGCTCTAAGGGCATGTGACTCCAGCAATAACGGCATGCGCTTGATTCTTTTATACTATAGGACATTAAATGCTAAAAATGTCTAACCTGATGCCAATATTGGTAGAAATTCATACCAATTTCGCACATGAAGTTCACAGAAAAAACAGAAGATAAACTTTACATCGATTTCCGACGAAAGTTTCGCTGCAACAAAAATTAACCTTGTCGAATAATCTTTACATGAAATTAAGATAATTCCGTGTTTTTAAACCATCTCGGAATAATTTGTCAGTTTTTTGTCAGTAAAAAAGCGTCTTCTGCTATGTAGTTCACAGCAGTGCAAAGAACAGTGTGAAGTATGGATGGAATTGGTCTGGAAATCAGGACACGAGATTTTTAAAAACATTGCACTTATTACCATTCTATTTTAAAAATAATTGCACTTATCGCGGACGAATGGTTATATATTTTTCATGACTGTCAATAAAGCACTCGACAACATTCGAAAAAGTCGCTATATTTACTATGGTCTTAACCATAATTCACAAGTTATTGTCGGTATTGCAGTTCAATATAAAAGCCTTTTTACGAAGTAAAATTTTAAAGCTAAAAGATGATTTCTGAACAACTACAACTCCTATCGACCTTATTTCATGCTTCAATTTATTATTGCTTAACATTTCATTTTTTGAATAATTTTTTGAACTCAGAATTTTTGTTACGTATGAGGGCACCCTGATTTGTAAAATTTTATTTTAAAAAGTTATTAAATAAATATTTATCAAGAATATTGAATGTAAATTTAACATTTTAATTTAATTTTTAATTTTGTACTGTAGATAACATTTTATATTAAGATAATATGGATCGAAATTTAAGTATATTCTATCAGGTATTTCAGGTTAGGTAGGTGAAATCAAAGATGTCTGCAAGCTGAGGGATGAACAATAATACCAATTGCATTGGGACAAAACTTTATTTTTTTCAAAACTCAGAAAAAAATGGTTTTTCGCCATGAGTGTATTTGGATATTATTCTTTATTTTCTGAAAACTATTCGATTAAATTATAAAATCCACAAAAAATGTGTAATGATTTTATTATTTAATTGAATAGCTTTCTCGAAATGAAAAATAATATCCAAATACACTTATCTTGAAAAATCGGGAAGACTGAAAAATTCTCGAGACTGTAAAATTCCTGAATTAGAAAATCTCCGAATAATGAAATTCCCGAATAGGAAAATTCCATGATAATAAAATTCCCGGACAGTTTATAATATTACCGAAATGAAAAACTCGCAAATGATGAAATTCCCGACAGTTTATGATATTACCGAATTGGAAAATTCCCGACATGAAATTGCCGAATTCTAGAATATCCAAATAACTAGAAAATTCCCCAATTATAAAATTCCCGAATTTAGACAAATGAAAAATTTTTTCGATGAATGTTATTTATTTATTAAAAATACAATGATCAAATATTTTTATCCAAAAAAGTGTAATATTTAAAGCTTCTGAATTATTGAATTATTGAAAAAATATATTTTTGGATGAAAATTTTTGGACGACTGAAAAATTCTAGAAAATAAAATTCATGACTCTTTCAAATTCCCGATGTGGGAATTTCCCGAATAATACAATTTTTGAATATGTAATAAACTTCCCTAACTGGAAAATTCCCGAATAAAGAATTTCCGAACAGCTTATGATATTACCAAAAAAGGAAATTCCAGACAGTTTATAATATTACCGAGCTTGAAAATTCCCGATAGAAAATTGCCGAATTATAAGATATCCGAACTGGAAAATTCCTGAATTATAAAACTCCCGAAACAATGGAAAAATGGTTTTCAATCAATATTATTTATTAAAAATACAATCAAATATTTGTATAAAAAAAAATATTTTTTTCTGATCAAAGTTTCTAAAATTATTGTTTGAATTCAAAATAAAAATTATTGAAAAAATATATTTTTGGATGAAAATTTTTGGACGATTGAAAGATCCTAAAAAATAAAATTTCCGAATAATATAATTCCGAAATAATGAAATTCCTGAATAAAAAATTCCCAAACAGTTTCTGATCTTACCGAAATGGAAAATTCCCGACAGTTTATAATATTACCGAATTTTAAAATTTTCGCTAGAAAATTGCCAAATTCTAAAATATACGAACTGAAAAATTCTTGCATTATAAAACTCCCGAAACAATAAAAAAATTGTTTTTCATTCAATATTATTTATTTCTTAAAAATACAATAATCAAATATTTTTCTAAGAAAAAATATTTTTATTCTTCAAAGTTTCCAAAAATTATTGTATGAATTTAAAATAACAATATTTGAAGACAATTTTCATCCAGAAATATATTTTTTCAATTATCGTAATTTCAAAGTTAACCAACAATTTTAGAAACTTGAAACATTAAAAATAATTTTTTTCTTGATAAAAATATTTCATTATTATATTTGTTTAAATTCGGAAATTTTGTAGTTCGGATATTTTATAATTTGGCAATTTTCTGTCGGGAAGTTTTAAATTCGGTAATATTATAAATTATTGGGAATTATCCATTTCGGTGATATCATAAACTGTTCGGGAATTTTCCATTTCGGGAATTTCATTATTTGGGAATTTTATTAACCAGAAATTTTATTACATATTCGAAAATTTTATTATTCGGGAATTTCCCAATTCGGGAATTTGAAAGAGTCGGGAATTTTATTTTCCGGGATTTTTCATTCCTTCGAATTTTTTTTCAAATATTGTTACTTTGAATTCAAATACCTAGATCCGCCACTGAATGTTCCAACTTCAAATATAATTCGATTCCTACTTTTTGGTTTTCTTCCTAACCAAAAATACCGACTGTTGCAGGAAGTATATATAAAGTCTAATTATTTTCAAAATAAAAATTAGGTAAGTAAAAAGTTGTTCTAAATCTAGTGTCCTGATTTATAGCTTTTCATGTATACTTTGCCGTTTTTCCATTGCTGCGAAGGACGTAGCAGACGACAGCTTTTATTCCATCGTAAGATAAACTTTCGCCAAATAGCATGTAATCTTTAACAGCTGAACATTTTACATGCAACAAAATTTAACTTCAGTTTTTTCTGTGTTCCGTGCTGTAATATTAAGAGCTCAGCCTACTATAACAGTGCGATTTTTTTCTCCGTGCTAGCTGAAATAACTTATCGCGAGAAAGTTGTTCACTAGACGTTGGGAAAGTTTTCCTGAAAATTTAAAGAAAATCGGTTGAAAATTGTGGAAATGGCAGCGAGTTGAAGTCAACACACGCTACCGCTGGAGCGCTCTGATCGGCCTTTGTTACTTCATGCGGTGTTTCGCGAATTGCGATCAACAGGGCATAGTTAATAAAGGCAGAGCACTCCAGCGGCAGCGTGGGCTGACTTTAACTCGCTGCCATTTCCACAATTTTCAACCGATTTTCTTCAAATTTCCAGGAAAATTTTCCCAAGTCTAGTGAACAGCTTTCTCGCCATAAGTTATTTCAGCTAGCATTTTTTCGATGACCTGTCCGCTGGTTGAAGTTGGGAAAACGCGGTTTTCGATCGGAATTAATTTGTTATTAAACAAAAACAAACATATTACATTTTTAAACAAAGTGCGTTTCTTATAGTCATCGAGTATATATTGAGAATACGCCATAAAATTTTCAATCATTTTTATCAACAAACGGCCGAATAATCGCGAATTGTGTTTTATAAAACGTCGATTTTCGATCGAATAATTTTGTAATTTTTTGTTGTTTATCTTGAGTAATAATTGTCGAATGAAAAAGTTTGATTAGAAAAATTTGTCGGTCGCGTCAATATGAATACGAAGGTATATTTGTTTTGCGTTTTGGCCACTTTTTTTTCATCGATCGATTTTGCCGAGTGGTCAATACTTCTACGTGGTTTCGAGCGCTTAACGAGTTGTTGCATCCGTCACCTCAATTACGAATTGAGAACGTTTTCAATAAATATAAAGAAATCTTTATTATATTTCACTGTTACCATTTTTAAAATATTTTTAATTGTAATACAACAATCAAAAAAGTAGTTCAAGTGTATGACAGTGAAATCATCAAAAACAGGCATCATTGCGTAGGACTGTATGATTTGTAAAGTCGGTTAAAAAATATTTGCAGCTGTCATAGAAAAAAAAAAAAAAAATTTTCAAAAAGGAACTTTTACAACATTTAGAGATTCAGAGAAAATTGAAGTATATTAATTATTTTTCTTAAATTTGAAAACATTAGCGCTGAATAAAGAAAGGCATAAAGATTTGCATTTTTCTAGAAATAGTCAATGCATCTTCAGCTTCTGATTCCTGATCTTGAAAGCAAGAATAAAATATTGTATATTTATTTTGAAGTCAAGATGCAAATAGATCAATCGAGTCTAATTTAAAAATTTTGTTATAAACGTTATCTACTAATTTGTACGTTTGGAAAAATATTTGTCTTGAATTAAAGAAAACGTTTCTTCTGCATAATTTTTTTCAGTTAATCAAAATTACTTCAAATTGAAGCAAATCGTTTTAGATTAAAGAAACATTTTCATCGGAATATAAAAATATTTCCCGAAACAAAAAACATTTCTTTGAAAGAAAACAAATTCCTTGAAATCAAAGAAACTTTTCTTAGACTTAGAGTTCATGAATTTTTTTTTTTTAATCAATCTTTCTAAGTGAATTTAGTATAGCAGATTCTCATGATTTGTCACAATACCACCAGTATCTCCTCGACTTTTTAAATTATTATTGAAATAAAAGCCGATCAAAAAATTTATAATTATTGATTTACCAAAGTAGCCGCATTCAAATACAGAAAATTAAACTAATAATAGTTTTGGATGCCCAAACTTCATTTCACCTACATGAAAATGATGAATAGACTGAAAATGTTGACTAAACAAAAAAGTGTTGAAATGAAAATTTCATAGTAGGAAAAAGTATATATTGACTAATTTTTCAGTGATTGCAGTTTCTAATCAATCATTAATACTTTTCTTATCGATTGTTTATTTCAATATAAAATGGTTTTCAGGATTTAAAAAATTTTATATAATAAGAATGAATTGTATCGCATCTAATTTTACTTTTTTAACGGAAATAAAGGAAGGTGAAATAGTTTAAGTGTGTGGGGGAAAATTTCAAATGATTTTTTATTTTTAAAAATGGATTGTATGAAAAAATTGAAAAATATTTCAAAACATTTTGAAAGATTTTTAAATCTATCAAAAAAATCTAGAAGATTTGAAGGCAATTGTTTAATATTGAAAGACTTTTAAAAATTTTAAGAAAAATTCAAGTCAGTTTAAAAGATATATTGGAATTTCAGAAGTTTTAAAGAGAATAAAAATATTTTAAAACTTGAATTCAAGTGTTAGAACACTTTTAGCAAAGAAATAGTTATTCGAAATTTTTTTCCGCGATACAAATTATTTTTTGATAATTATTTGAACAAGTTTTATAAACAAATACACAGTTTTCGTATGTCGCGATAAATAGGCTAAAATTTTTATGTAGAATCAACCAAAAATGTCTTGCCTCCTTGTTTCATTTTTTTCAAATTAACAACTGTTAATTATTTAAACAATATTTTTGAAAAATCACATTTTCCACATTT
Source organism: Andricus curvator (assembly GCA_932195095.1). NCBI lineage: Eukaryota > Metazoa > Arthropoda > Insecta > Hymenoptera > Cynipidae > Andricus > Andricus curvator. Next base: position 68,875 of record CAKNYM010053048.1, on the reverse strand, counting down.
ATTCCACGAATAGAACCAAAGACAAACCACTAAGCAGACTTTTTAAAAAAGTTAAATTTTCAATAAAATAATTAATTAATTTCATTTTTTTTGTTTTTGTTTTTTTTTTAATTAGTTACCAAGTACAATTCAGTTGTCTAACAAAAGAGAGGAATTCTCAATGAAAGCTTTAACAACAAAATAGTTGAATTTTTAGCAACAAAAAAACAGAAGTTTTCAACCAAAAATGAAATAGTTACATTTTCAGTTAAAAAAATTAATTTGAAAAAAAACAATCTCCAACAAAATAGTTGAATCCTCAACCAAAATAATTATTTTTTCTCAAAATAAGATTATTTTTCTGCTCAAAGAGACATATTTTCAACAAAATACATAAATTTCCACAAAACGGATGAATTTTCCATTCGAAACTATAAATTTACATTAAAAAAGTTCATTTTCCACAAAAAAATACGAATTTTCAACAAAATGCATGAATTTTCCACAAAAGCCAAAACCACATAGTTGAATTTTCTACCAAAATAGTTCAATTTCAACCAAATAGTTGAATTTTCAAATAAAGAAGATAAGTTTTCAACAAAAAAAAAACTAATTTTATACCAGTTAAATTGAACTAAAAAGACGAATTTTTATTAAAATAGTTGATTCCACAGCCGAAATGGTGAATTATCAGAAAAGAAGATTAATTTTCTATCGAAAAAGACAAATTTTCAAAAAAGAATATTAATTTTCAACTATCAAAATAGTTGAATTTTTGACTAAAAAAAATAAATTTTGAACTATATAATTCAATTTTGTATCAAATTGTTATATTTTCAAACCGAAAAGGTGAATTGTTTTGAGAATTTTTGTCGGTAATTATGATTTCTTTGCGTTTTTTGTAATGCAAATAGTTGAATTTTCAACTGATAAAGAATAAGTTTGTAACCAAAAATCAAACAGTGAAATTTTCAGATAAAAAATTAACTTTTATTTTTGGAAAACAAATTTTCAACAAAAAGTTGAATTTTAAACCAAATAGTTAAATTTTTAACCAAAAAGCTGAATTTTCCATTATGGAGAATTATTTTCTACCAAAAAACACTAATTTTCAACAAAATTGTGGAATTTTAAATCCAAAAGGACGAATTTTCTACAACACGGTAGAATTTTCAGCCCGAAAATATAATTTAAAAAAAAAGTTAATTCTATACTGAAAATTTAAATATTCATGAAAATTGTTTAAATTTTAACCAAGCAGTTAAATTTCAATCACAAATATGAATTTTTGAAAAAAAAAATTATAATTTTCAACCGAATAGATTAATTTTCCATCAAATTGTTGAATCCTTAACCAAACCAGATTAATTTAAAACCAAACAATTACATTTTTAACAATAAAAATGAAATATTTACATTGTGTGTTAAAAAAAATAAACTCTAGAAAAAACGAATTTTTAATAAAGTATTTACATTTTCAACGAAAGAGAGGAATTTTCAACTAAAATTATGAATCTTGAAAAAAAAACAATTTTTAAAACCAGTTTAAACCTAAAGATTATTTTTTAACATGGAAGATTAATTTGCTACCAATGGAATAGTTCAATTTTCAACCAAGTTGGTGAATTTTCGAAAAATATTCATTTTAGATTAATTTTCCAGCTAAAAGTTTAATTTTCTACCAAAAAATATGAGCTGTGAACAAAATACATTGATTTTAAACAAAATTGTGGAATTTTGAAGCCGAAGGACGAATTATCTATAAAGCGGTTGAATTTCAAACCCAAATATAGGATTTTTTAACAAAGATTAGTTTACTAAAAAAAAGTTAAATTTTCACAAAAATAATTCAATTTCTAATAGAAAATTCAATTTTCAATCGAATAGTTTATTTTTCTACAAAATTATTGAATTATCAAACAAACTAGATTAATTTGGAACCAAGCAGTTGCATTTTTAATAAAAAAGGATGAATTTTAAACCAAGAACAATTATTTTCGACAAAAAAGACAAAATTTTAACATAATATATTAATTTTCAACTATAAAAGATCAATTTTCAATGAAAAATGTTAATTTTTAACAAAAAATGGATGATATTTCAACCCAGAAGAATAATTCTCTAAAAATGATTATCTAAAAATAGGTCAATGGATTTTAAGGCCTTTGAAAGGATTTTGAGGCTTTACAAATATTTTAACTAACTTTGAAAGATTTCATCGGTTTTGAAACGATTTAGAAATATTTTCACTGATTTCAATGAATTTCGAGGAAGTTTAGAGAAATTTACAGATTTCCAAACATTTTCGGAATTGTAACCAATTCCAAGGGATTTCAAAATATTTCAAAAATTTAAAGGGATGTTAAAGAATTGTATAGGGTTTCCAAATATTTCAAGATATTTCTAGTGAACATGGGAAAATAATCAAATTAACTTATACTTAAAGAAATTTTTAGCTGAATAGACAAAAATGTTGCAACCAAAAATACTTAGCAAATTCATTATTAATCACTTTATGACAGGATGCGTAGTTGTCGTTTCAATAGTAAGAAAATAACATTAAAAATAAAGAGATAAAATTTGTGCAAAAAAAAACACAAATTGCAAAACAAAACTATAGGAGAAAAGTTGTTTACGCCAAGATCGTAAGAATATGAGAATATGATCGTAAGAACTAACATTAAAATTTTTTTTTTAATTTTGGAAAAACGACACAACGTACAACAAAAAATGAGACGAATGTTGTTCGCCCAAAAAACAGCTATACATTTTTTTATTCATTTATAGGTAGGATGCGTAGACTTTGTTTCGATCGAGAAAATAATTTCAGAAGTAAAACATTAAGTTTTTGGAAAAACGACAGAAGATACGGAAAAAAGTGATTAGACTCTTCTTCTGCTTCGATTTTATCCTTGCTTTCTTCAACTAGTATTATTGCTTTTCTGTTATTGTCCTATAATAATTTCCTAGTTCAATTCTGTCGTCACTTGTTTATTTTTAAGGGCTACGCAGATTTCATCATTCCACCAAGCATCCCCAATCCTTCTTCCTACAACTGACAGATTGTAATAATATCACAATAAATCATGGGGTATTAAATTTTTGTAGCTATATTGTTCTAGGATTTCAATTTAATATGATTCGCTTTTGAGGATCAATAAAAAACTGAAATTTAAGACACCCCGATGGGTTTTTGAAGGTCTGGTCATTCTAAGAAGTAATCCTGGTAATCCAGGTTTTCAAAATACATCTTTCTCGAGGAAGTTGTGTTTATAAATGAATTTAAGAAACTCTGATGAGTTTTCAAATAAATCGTAATTCTAAGAAGTAAACCTTGTATTCTAGGTGTTCAAAATACATCTTTTTGGGGGAAACTGAGTTCATAACTCAAATTTAAGACACCCTGATGGGTTTTCGATTGTCTGGTCATTTAAAGTAAACTTGGTAGTCCAGGTGTTGTGAACACAACTTTCTCAAGTAAGATGTATTTTGAACACCTAGATTACCAAATTTACTTCTCAGAATAACTAGATCCCTTGGAAAAATATCCAGCGTAACACCTGAGCTACCATATTTACTTCTAAGAACGAGACGTTGCAAAAAAGAATGACAAGTCCTTGGAAAAATGTTCATCGTGAATAAAATTACAGTTCTGAACGCACCACCAGATGTTCGGAAAACCATCATGGTGACTTGAATTTCTGTTGTGAACACACCTTCGTCGAGGAGGATGTTTTTTGAACCCCCAGGACTACCAGGTTTACTTTTCTGACTCACAAGACCATGGGAAAACATTCAAAGAATCTTATATTTCTATGCTGAACACAACTTCCTCGGGGAAGATCTATTTTGACCACCGGGACTACCCGGTTTACTTTCTAAAATGATAAGGCCTTGCGAAAAGGTCGAAGAATTCGGGAGGATCTATTTTGACCACCGGGAC